>WNGS01003260.1:15499-28240 GCA_020271785.1 Procambarus virginalis
ACAAAGAGATTAGTGAAATTCTAAGAAGCCAGTATGAGGCTATGTTTAGCACACCAATTAACAACATGAAAGTTGATGACCCAGACAGCTTCTTTATGAATGACATTCAAGCTGCAGATAATATAACGGATATTACCACAAACTCGGAAGACTTTGAAAGAGAAATTGACAATATGCCCATGCACTCAGCCCCTGGGCCTGACTCATGGAATTCAATATTCATAAAGAAATGTAAAGTACCAGTAGCGAGAGCACTCAGCGTAATATGGAGAAAGAGCCTGGATACAGGGGAGATACCAGCAGCACTTAAATCTGCAGATATAGCTCCGTTGCACAAGGGGGGGAGTAAAGCCTTGGCAAAAAATTATAGGCCAGTTGCACTAACATCACACATAATAAAAGTGTTTGAAAGAGTGATTAGGAATCAAATTTCTAGTTTTATGGAAAACAATGAATTGCACAATCCAGGACAACATGGTTTTAGAGCGGGAAGATCCTGTCTGTCACAGTTACTCAACCACTATGACAAAATCACAGAAGCCCTAGAAGAAAAGCAAAATGCAGATGTTGTATACACAGACTTTGCAAAGGCTTTCGACAAATGTGACCATGGGGTGATAGCTCACAAAATGAGGTCAATGGGAATAACTGGAAAAGTAGGACGCTGGATACTCAATTTCCTGTCGAACAGAACACAAAGAGTAACAGTCAATCAGATAAAATCGAGTCCAAGCGATGTTAAAAGCTCTGTACCTCAAGGTACAGTCCTTGCACCGCTACTGTTCCTTATTCTCATATCTGATATAGACAAAAATACACGTCACAGCTTCGTGTCATCCTTCGCAGATGACACAAAAATCAGCATGAAAATTACCTCTGCTGAAGACATTGAAAAACTACAAACAGATGTCAACAAAGTTTTCGATTGGGCAGCAGAAAATAATATGATGTTTAACAGTGATAAATTTCAGGTACTCAGGTACGGCAAAAATGAGGATCTGAAACATAATACAGGGTACAAAACACAATCAAATCTTCCCATAGTAGAAAAACAGCATGTCAAGGATTTGGGAATAATGATGTCCGACGATCTAACGTTTAGGGAGCATAACCAAGCAAATATCGCATCAGCCAGAAAAATGATCGGATGGATTACGAGAACTTTCAAATCCAGGGATCCCATCACAATGGTTGTACTCTTCAAGTCACTTGTGTTGTCCCGTCTCGAATACTGCTCAGTACTCACTTCCCCCTTCAGAGCAGGAGAGATTGCTGAAATAGAGGGAATACAGAGAACATATACGGCACGCATAGACGAGATAAAACACCTAAATTATTGGGATCGTCTCAAAGCTCTCCAAATGTACTCTCTAGAAAGGAGACGAGAGAGATACCAAATAATATACACGTGGAAAATACTGGAGGGCCAGGTCCCAAATCTACACAGTAAAATAACAACGTACTGGAGTGAACGATATGGAAGAAAATGCAAGATTGAACCAGTGAAGAGCAGAGGTGCCATAGGCACAATCAGAGAACACTGTATAAACATCAGAGGTCCGCGGTTGTTCAACGTCCTCCCAGCGACTATAAGAAATATTGCCGGAACAACCGTGGACATCTTCAAGAGAAAACTGGACTGTTTCCTAAGAGAAGTCCCGGATCAGCCGGGCTGTGGTGGGTATGTGGCTCTGCGGGCCGCTCCAAGCAACAGCCTGGTGGATCAAACTCTCACAAGTCGAGCCTGGCCTCGGGCCGGGCTTGGGGAGTAGAAGAACTCCCAGAACCCCATCAACCAGGTATCAACCAGGTATCTACAAAACACAATCAAATCTGCCCATAGTAGGAAAACAGCATGTCAAGGATTTGGGAATAATGATGTCCGACGACCTAACGTTTAGGGAGCATAACCAAGCAAGTATTTCGTCAGCCAGAAAAAATGATCGGATGGATTACGAGAACTTTCAAATCCAGGGATCCCATCACAATGGTTGTACTCTTCAAGTCACTTGTGTTGTCCCGTCTTAAGTACTGCTCAGTACTCACTTTCCCTTTAGAGCAGGAGAGATTGCTGAAATAGAGGGAATACAGAGAACATATACGGCACGCATAGACGCGATAAAGCACCTAAATTATTGGGATCGTCTCAAAGCTCTCCAAATGTACTCTCTGGAAAGGAGACGAAAGAGATACCAAATAATATACACATGGAAAATACTGGAGGGCCAAGTACCAAATCTGCACAGTAAAATAACAACGTACTGGAGTGAACGATATGGAAGAAAATGCAGAATAGAACCAGTGAAGAGCAGAGGTGCCATGGGCACAATCAGAGAACACTGTATAAACATCAGAGGTCCAGTGAAGAGCAGAGGTGCCATGGGCACAATCAGAGAGCCCATGTATAAACATCAGAGGCCCACGGTTGTTCAACGTCCTCCCAGCGAGCATAAGAAATATTGCCGGAACAACCGTGGACATCTTCAAGAGAAAACTGGACTGTTTTCTAAAACAAATTCCGGACCAACCAGGCTTTGATGGGTATGTGGGTCTGCAGGTCGGTCCAAGCAACAGCCCGGTGGACCAAGCCTCGGGCCGGGCTTGGGGAGTGGAACAACTCCCAGAACCCCATCAAGCAGATCAAGCAAGCAGATGGAGGTGTTTATAAAGTTATACGAGGTTATTTACTGTGGTTCATTGAAAGACCCGAATAACATCAGCTTGGAATGTTATTCGGACTTCTAGTGTGTGGTCTGGTCAACATCAGATTGGAAGTTTGCTAATGTCATCTATGTTGTCCGCCTTCCGCGGATAAACGGCCCCGCGGCCCGGTCTCCGACTAGGCCTACTCTACTGTTTCTTTCAACGTCAGTAGTTCATTAAGAACACCATAGTCTCACCTGTTGAAAGTTTTTGCAAAATCTTGTGAATATCAGAGTTTTGCTCGTCTTTCATGGCATATAACACCATGTGATAGTGGTCCAGCAACTGTGAGAATCATTTGCGCTTGCCCTGTGTGTGTGCTTGCCCTGTTCATGCAGATGAACAGGGCAAGAACCCGTCATGCAGATGAACAGGGCAAGAACCGTCTTGCCCGGGGGGGGGGGATATAGACACTGTGATTCCATGTGTTCTGTGATTTTCTTCGTAGCCCTTCATGATGTATCCTAGTTTCTTGTCGTATGTGAAAGGAGATTGAATTCTGATATCCATATCTCTGTCATAATCATTTGTTTAAGCTGCTAACATTGCATTTGCCTCATTTGAGACCAGTCATTAAGAGGACTTATTTAAGACATAGCGACTGCTGTTGCTGTTTCTTCTAGTTCTTATTCTTCTTCCGAAAAGGCATTTGATAAATGTGACCATAGAGTGATAACACACAAATTAGATCACTGGAAAAACCGGTAAAGTAGGACGCTGGATATTCAATTTCCTGTCGAACACAACACAGAGTGTAACAGCCAATCAAATAAAATCAAGTCCAACGCAGTTAAAAGCTCTACCTCAAGGTACAGTCCTTGCACCACTGCTGTTCCTTATTCTCGTATCAGATATAGACAAAATACAAGTCACAGCTTCGTGTCATCCTTTGTAGATGACACACAAATCAGTAAGAAAATTACCTCTGAATTACAGAAATTACCTCTGCTGAAAACAATGATAAAAACTACAAGCAGATATTAATAAAGTTTTCGACTGGGCAGCAGAAAATAACATGATGTTTAACAGTTATAAATTCCAGGTACTCAGGTACGGTAAAAAATGAGGACCCATAATACAAGGTACAAAACACAATCAAATCTGCCCATAGTAGGAAAGCAACATGTCAAGGACTTGGGCATAATGATGTCAGACGACCTAACGTTTAGGGAGCATAACCAAGCAAATATTGCGTCAGCCAGGAAAATGATCGGATGGATCTAATTACGGGTTGTATATGGTTTAATAAATCAAATTATTGGTTATATATGGTTTGATATATCTAATTACGGGTTGTATATGGTTTAATAAATCAAATTATTGGTTATATATGGTTTGATATATCTAATTGCGGGTTGTATATGGTTTAATAAATCTAATTACGGTTTGTACAGTGAATTTACTTCTTGGATTGCTTAAATTTATTTTTTTTAATTTAAATTTAAAAATTTAAATTTTTAAAGTCTAAATTTAGTTTTTGGCTTCATATACGAGTTATTTATCAGTATTATCAGTCGTATTAATTGTTAGAGTAAACAAACAATTCATATACAGTGTATGTCCTTGTTTAATTGTTTGTTGTTTGTTTGTTTCAGTATTACGAGATGTCCTACGGCTTGAACGTTGAGATGCATAAACAGGTAAGTGCTGCCGTACTCTGTAGTATACCATATGTATACCAGCATACACTCATGTATACCAGCATACAGACACGTATACCAGCATACACATGTATACCAGCATACAGACACGTATACCAGCATACACTCATGTATACCAGCATACAGACACGTATACCAGCATACACTCATGTATACCAGCATACAGACACGTATACCAGCATACACACGTATTACCAACATACACTCATGTATACCAGCATACACTCATGTATACCAGCATACAGACACGTATACCAGCATACACTCATGTATACCAGCATACACACGTGTATACCAGCATACACTCATGTATACCAGCATACACTCATGTATACCAGCATACACTCATGTATACCAGCATACTCATGTATACCAGCATACAGACACGTATACCAGCATACACTCATGTATACCAGCATACACACGTGTATACCAGCATACACTCATGTATACCAGCATACACTCATGTATACCAGCATACAGACACGTATACCAGCATACACTCATGTATACCAGCATACAGACACGTATACCAGCATACACATGTATACCAGCATACACATGTATACCAGCATACACATGTATACCAGCATACACATGTATACCAGCATACACATGTATACCAGCATACACATGTATACCAGCATACACACTCGTGTATGTATACCAGCATACACTCATGTATACCAGCATACAGACACGTATACCAGCATACACTGTATACCAGCATACACATGTATACCAGCATACACTCATGTATACCAGCATACAGACACGTATACCAGCATACAGACACGTATACCAGCATACACATGTATACCAGCATACACTCATGTATACCAGCATACACTCATGTATACCAGCATACAGACACGTATACCAGCATACACATGTATACCAGCATACACATGTATACCAGCATACACATGTATACCAGCATACACAGTATACCAGCATACACATGTATACCAGCATACACTCGTGTATACCAGCATACAGACACGTATACCAGCATACACATGTATACCAGCATACAGACACGTATACCAGCATACACATGTATACCAGCATACACATGTATACCAGCATACACATGTATACCAGCATACACTCATGTATACCAGCATACAGACACGTATACCAGCATACACATGTATACCAGCATACACATGTATACCAGCATACACACTCGTGTATGTATACCAGCATACACACTCATGTATGTATACCAGCATACACACTCATGTATGTATACCAGCATACACACTCATGTATGTATACCAGCATACACACTCATGTATGTATACCAGCATACACACATGTATACCAGCATACACGTGTATACCAGCATACACACTCGTGTATACCAGCATACACATGTATACCAGCATACACACTCATGTATGTATACCAGCATACACTCGTGTATGTATACCAGCATACACACTCATGTATGTATACCAGCATACACTCATGTATGTATACCAGCATACACATGTATACCAGCATACACACTCGTGTATACCAGCATACACACGTGTATACCAGCATACACACTCGTGTATACCAGCATACACACTCGTGTATACCAGCATACACACTCGTGTATACCAGCATACACACTCGTGTATACCAGCATACACACTCGTGTATACCAGCATACACACTCGTGTATACCAGCATACACACTCGTGTATACCAGCATACACACTCGTGTATACCAGCATACACACTCGTGTATACCAGCATACACACTCGTGTATGCCAGCATACACACTCGTGTATGCCAGCATACACACTCGTGTATGCCAGCATACACACTCGTGTATGCCAGCATACACACTCGTGTATGCCAGCATACACACTCGTGTATGCCAGCATACTCGTGTATGCCAGCATACTCGTGTATGCCAGCATACACACTCGTGTATGCCAGCATACACACTCGTGTATGCCAGCATACACACTCGTGTATGCCAGCATACACTCGTGTATGCCAGCATACACACTCGTGTATGCCAGCATACACACTCGTGTATGCCAGCATACACATGTATGTATACCAGCATACACATGTATGTATACCAGCATACAGGTGTGTATATACCAGCATACAGGTGTGTATATACCAGCATACAGGTGTGTATATACCAGCATACAGGTGTGTATATACCAGCATACACGTGTGTATATACCAGCATACACGTGTGTGTATACCAGCATACACGTGTGTGTATACCAGCATACAGGTGTTTATACCAGCATACACGTGTGTATATACCAGCATACACGTGTGTGTATACCAGCATACACGTGTGTGTATACCAGCATACACGTGTATGTATACCAGCATACACGTGTATGTATACCAGCATACACGTATGTATACCAGCACACACATGTATGTATACCAGCATACACGTGTGTATACCAGCATACACGTGTGTATACCAGAATACACGTGTGTACTCACCTAGTTGTACTCACCTAGTTGTGCTTGCGGGGGTTGAGCTCTGGCTCTTTGGTCCCGCCTCTCAACCATCAATCAACAGGTGTGTGTACCAGCATACACGTGTGTGTGTACCAGCATACACGTGTGTGTGTACCAGCATACACGTGTGTGTGTACCAGCATACACGTGTGTGTGTACCAGCATACACGTGTGTGTGTACCAGCATACACGTGTGTGTGTACCAGCATACACGTGTGTGTATACCAGCATACACGTGTGTGTATACCAGCATACACGTGTGTGTATACCAGCATACACGTGTGTGTATACCAGCATACACGTGTGTGTATACCAGCATACACGTGTGTGTATACCAGCATACACGTGTGTGTATACCAGCATACACGTGTGTATACCAGCATACACGTGTGTGTATACCAGCATACACGTGTGTGTATACCAGCATACACGTGTGTGTATACCAGCATACACGTGTGTGTATACCAGCATACACGTGTGTGTATACCAGCATACACGTGTGTGTATACCAGCATACACGTGTGTGTATACCAGCATACACGTGTGTGTATACCAGCATACACGTGTGTGTATACCAGCATACACGTGTGTGTATACCAGCATACACGTGTGTGTATACCAGCATACACGTGTGTGTATACCAGCATACACGTGTGTGTATACCAGCATACACGTGTGTGTATACCAGCATACACGTGTGTGTATACCAGCATACACGTGTGTGTATACCAGCATACACGTGTGTGTATACCAGCATACACGTGTGTGTATACCAGCATACACACTCATGTGTGTATACCAGCATACACACTCATGTATGTATACCAGCATACACACTCATGTATGTATACCAGCATGCACTCATGTTTACCATCATACTCGTGTATACCAGCATACACAATCATGTGTATGCCAGCATACTCATACATGAGTGTGTATGTATACCAGCATACACAATCATGTGTATACCAGCATACACAATCATGTGTATACCAGCATACACTCATATATGTATACCAGCATACACAAATGTATGTATAGCAGCATACACATGTATGTATACCAGCATACACTCGTGTATACCAGCATACACGCTCATGTATACCAGCATACACACTCATGTATACCAGCATACACACACGTATACCAGCATACACACACACACACACATGTATACCAGCATACACAATCATGTATACCAGCATAGAGACACATGTATGTATATATTTATATTTATAGTGTCCAGGAGTTGTTACTGAAGACTGCCCAAGGATAGAGGATAGAAGCTTGTGATTAAACTCTCCCATATGTTTGTGTTTAAATAAGTTATATTGGCGGAATAAAAATGGAAGTTTTTAAAGAGAAAACTAAGAGTATTCTGTAAGACGTGCCAGACCAACCAGGCTGTAGTGGGCCGGCGGGACGCTACGATCAACAGCCTGTTGGAGCAAGTTATCACAACTCAGAATCCGGAATCCGGTATCGCTAATTACCGGTCATAATTACCGGGAGGTTGTTATGGCTGGTGTAATCAAGTAGCGCTAATGACGTGACGTCATAAACATACGTTCTGTGAAGAGCGCAATTGGTCCCGTCATGAACACGTGCCAGGCTGCAGTTGACGTCATGGGAGGTGTTGTCCAATCAGAGGACTAGTTGCATGTGACGTCACTGAGAACTTATCCAGTCGGGTTCTTTAATTTTACAGCTTAATAAAACGGCATCCAATCAGGGCGTTTTAATTGTATGACATCGTTATCAGGGTGGGAGGAGCCGTTTTGGCATTGTGGGAGGAGCCGTTTTGGCACTGTGGGAGGAGCCGTTTTGGCACTGTGGGAGGAGCCGTTTTGGCATTGTGGGAGGAGCCGTTTTGGCATTGTGGGAGGAGCCGTTTTGGCACTGTGGGAGGAGCCGTTTTGGCACTGTGGGAGGAGCCGTTTTGGCACTGTGGGAGGAGCCGTTTTGGCACTGTGGGAGGAGCCGTTTTGGCACTGTGGGAGGAGCCGTTTTGGCACTGTGGGAGGAGCCGTTTTGGCACTGTGGGAGGAGCCGTTTTGGCACTGTGGGAGGAGCCGTTTTGGCACTGTGGGAGGAGCCGTTTTGGCACTGTGGGAGGAGCCGTTTTGGCACTGTGGGAGGAGCCGTTTTGGCACTGGCTCTACAACCACCTCCCCCCCTCACAACCGTCGCCCCCCCCCCTACCCCACATGACTGACCACAATACACACATGACGGCTCAAGATCAATAAATCAGGTATTAAAATTCACATAGAACAATAAACAAAACAAACAAAACCTTGTTTATTCGTTATACAGAATAAACAAGGTTGTTTATGTAAACAAGAACTATGTGAAAAATGATCGGATGGATTACGAGAACTTTCAAATCCAGGGATCCCATCACAATGGTTGTACTCTTCAAGTCACTTGTGTTGTCCCGTCTCGAGTACTGCTCAGTACTCACTTCCCCCTTCAGAGCAGGAGAGATTGCTGAAATAGAGGGAATACAGAGAACATATACGGCACGCTTAGACGAGATAAAACACCTAAATTATTGGGATCGTCTCAAAGCTCTCCAAATGTACTCTCTAGAAAGGTGACGAGAGAGATATCAAATAATATACACGTGGAAAATACTGGAGGGCCAGGTCCCAAATCTACACAGTAAAATAACAACGTACTGGAGTGAACGATATGGAAGAAAATGCAAGATTGAACCAGTGAAGAGCAGAGGTGCCATAGGCACAATCAGAGAACACTGTATAAACATCAGAGGTCCGCGGTTGTTCAACGTCCTCCCAGCGACTATAAGAAATATTGCCGGAACAACCGTGGACATCTTCAAGAGGAAACTAGATTGTTTTCTTCAAGAAGTGCCGGACCAGCCGGGCTGTGGTGGGTATGTGGGCCTGCGGGCCGCTCCAAGCAACAGCCTGGTGGACCAAACTCTCACAAGTCAAGCCTGGCCTCGGGCCGGGCTTGACTTGAGTAGATGGGGTTCTGGGAGTAGAACAACTCCCAGAACCCCATCAACCAGGTAGTTGTACTCACCTAGTTGTGCGTGTGGGGGTTTGGATCTTTGGTCTCGTCAAAGAGACCTCGTCTCGTCATTCTACTTGTGTACAGATTCCTGAGTTTCTCGAGCTCTATCGTGTGTGTGTGTGTGTGTGTGTGTGTGTGTGTGTAAGTGTGTTTGCTTGGCTCCTGCTTTTTCCTCTACTTGTTTGCTTTTCCTGCCACTATTATTCTTGTTTTTCTCTTGTCATTGTTTGCCTTCGATATCCTCTGTGTATGTAATGAGTTTGCTTGTTTTACTGCCGTGTTTGTTTTTGTTTTATATTGAAAGGTGGTTTGTGAGTGGAGGAGGGGGGGGGGGTGGGTTGAAGTATGTGAAGGGGTTGTGGGAGGGAGTTAGGGTTGGTGAGTGGTGTGTGAGTGTAGGTAGGTGAGGTGCGATCACAGTCTGATTGATCTGGCACCCTTTTGGAGGTAGTAGTTGGATAGGTAATAAAAACCTTTTAATTAACAAGATTGACATTGTCTGACAGTTGGCACCCCTGGACTCGCCTATTTGTACTCGCCCATATGTGCCTGCGGGATCAGGCTCCAGCTCTTGGACCTCGCGTTTTGTAGCCTGTTGATTGTATGAATTAGGGTGTGTGGATGGGTTGAACTTTAGCTCCCGAGCCCCGCCAGTGCTGCTGTTGCTTTAGTGCTGAGAGCAGCTCCATGACATCAGCTGTTGGTGTGGGGGAAGGGGGGGGGGGGCGTGCGTGACTTTGGGGCAGGGTGAAAACTTAACACTGCACGTGCTTGCAACACGAGCATGATGTATTCGTGCACCGTCAATTGCCCTTGTGTCTACCGGCGCGCGCGTTCCGGTGCACGCGCGCGCGTTCATGCATTCCAACTTAATGTTTGTTCTGCTAATATTGGCCACGTCTGGGTAAATATTGGCCACACCTGGGGTTAATATTGGCCACACCCTGGGTTAATATTGACCACACCCTGGGTTAATATTGACCACACCCTGGGTTAATATTGACCACACCCTGGGGTTAATATTGGCCACACCCTGGGTTAATATTGACCACACCCTGGGTTAATATTGACCACACCCCGGGTTAATATTGACCACACCCTGGGTTAATATTGACCACACCCTGGGTTAATATTGGCCACACCCTGGGTTAATATTGGCCACACCCTGGGTTAATATTGGCCACACCCTGGGTTAATATTGGCCACACCCTGGGTTAATATTGACCACACCCTGGGTTAATATTGGCCACACCCTGGGTTAATATTGACCACACCCTGGGTTAATATTGACCACACCCTGGGTAAATATTGACCACACCCTGGGTTAATATTGACCCACCCTGGGTTAATATTGGCCACACCCTGGGTTAATATTGACCACACCCTGGGTTAATATTGACCACACCCTGGGTTAATATTGACCACACCCTGGGTTAATATTGACCACACCCTGGGTTAATATTGGCCACACCCTGGGGTTAATATTGGCCACACCCTGGGTTAATATTGGCCACACCCTGGGTTGATATTGGCCACACCCTGGGTTAATATTGGCCACACCCTGGGTTAATATTGACCACACCCTGGGTTAATATTGGCCACACCCTGGGGTTAATATTGGCCACACCCTGGGTTAATATTGACCACACCCTGGGTTAATATTGGCCACACCCTGGGGTTAATATTGGCCACACCCTGGGTTAATATTGGCCACACCCTGGGTTGATATTGGCGCCGTCGGGACGTTGGGGCTACAGGCTCGGCTACCAATGTCTTTTGTACGGTCACAGGTTGGTCGAGTGGTTTAAGGCACCGTGTACACTAGTTGCCCTGGGCTCCTGGTGGTCCGGGTTCGAGTCACTTTTGGGGTGTGGAGTTTTCAGATATATATATATATATATATATATATATATATATATATATTATATATATATATATATATATATGTGTGTGTTGTGTGTATCACGAAAATAAAACACGTGAAAAATGTGACAATTGAACGGCGGCGGATATATATATATATATATATATATATATATATATATATATTATTATTGTGATGGGAAAATGTAGGTGTTACGGCAGTCCTCCCAATGGCTGGTGTAAATGCAATCACATTAGTAAAAGAAAACTGAAAAAAAGTTGACTGCTTGCTGTTGCCTCCTGTGGTCAAGTAAAAAGGGAAAAAAACAGCAAAAACAATCGTATGAACAATGAAACTTTAATTACGTTAAACAAATATAAACAAAGATAATCCCTTGGCTATGTACAGTGCGAATTAAACAAAAATATAAAGACAAAAAAAAAACAAATATAAAATAAATTAATGGTTACGTTACTCTTCAAGAACAAGGCAAAAATGAATTAAAGGTGCTGAGAATATTGGGGCTGAAAAAACCTCCACTAATACACAGAGCGTATGCTAGATAGAAGTATCAGCCTTGAGAGCACAGAATATTCTAAAGCCAACTGCTAGTGCACGCTTAGTCATCGGCAATGCAGATGGCGCTGAAGTCGAGTGGAATCGCCGATTCACCAATGGGAAGCATGCTGGCTGGAAGTGGTAGTTTGGTGATCGACGAGGGGGGTGTGCGCCGACAGCGAGGGGTTTGGAGAGCGAGTGTAGGGTACATATACCCCCTGTAGAAACGTATTCTATATATATATATATATATATATATATATATATATATATATATATATATATATATTATATATATATATATATATATATATAATGTGACGATAATCTTGTTCAAGAGAGATTTGGCTGCTCTTTCCTACATCATGTTACTTCAGTACGTCTATAACATCAAAATACTACATTCAAGAGTATATATATAG
>WNGS01003260.1:28265-38537 GCA_020271785.1 Procambarus virginalis
CGGAACTAAAGGACTAATGTCTCCTTATATCCAATTTACGGCCTACTGGGCACCGTGCCCTGGTCCCATAGAGACAGCCTTACCGGTGACCATACCTGGATAGGACTTCGAGAGTTCCTCTACTTCAGACAAGAATACAGCTGGGACACATTTCTCACTATACCTGATATGACAATAAGGAAAAGGTAGTAGGTGCAATGCACTGTGCCCTGAAGATATACGGAGCTTTTCACTGTGCTTGGGGGAGGATTGGGGTTTAAATGTTACACTTTTTACAATGTGTTTAACGCGAAATTTAACATCCAATAACTATACCCGTTATTCCTAACGATCTCATTTTATAGGTTCTCGCTCCATAGTCACATTTATCAAAGGCCCCATTATTTATATTATTATATTATTATATATATATATATAGTATATATATATATATATATACATATATGCAAATAATGATCACAAAAACACTGATCCAAGTATACAGAATACCACATGTGAAAATAGAAATGCTTAACGCGTTTTCGGCTAATTCGCCTTCCATCAGAGCAAAAGTAGAATGAAGATTGATCTTCATTCTACTTTGCTCTGATGAAGGCGAATTAGCCGAAAACGCGTTAGCATTTTCTATTTTTTCCACATCTGGTTATTCTGTATATATATCAATATATATATATATATATATATATATATATATATATATATATATATATAATAATTATTCCATTGCTAACTGGGCGATATACAGCATCAGAACTAATATTAGGAACAAATAAACAAAATAAACACTCACCATAACGTAATGTCTTTGCATTTCAGACTTTTCTTGCACTAGTTTATCCGCCTCTAACTTTGATACTGAAACAAAAACCAAAGAAACACATTAACCTTGATGAACCAATGATTATATGTGTGTGTGTGGTGTTGTGTGTGTATGTGCGTGTGTTGTGTGTGTGTGTGTGTGTGTGTGTGTGTGTTGTGTGTGTATGTGTGTGTGTGTGTGTGTATGTTGTGTGTGGTGTGTGGTATGTGCGTGTTGTGTGGTTGTAGTGTGTGTGTAGGTGCGTGTGTGTGTTGTGTGTGTGGGTGTGTGTGTTGTGTGTATGTGCGTGTGTGTGTGTGTTGTGTGTTGTGTGTGTGTGTGGGTGTGTGTGTGATGTGTGTGTGTGTGTATGTGTGTGTTGTGTGTGTGTATGTGCGTGTGTGTGTGGGTGTGGTGCGTGTGTGTGTGTGTGTATGTGCGTGTGTGCGTTGATGTGTGTGGTTGTTGTGTTGTGTGTGTGTCCTGTGTGTGTCTGTGCTGTGGTGTGTGTGGTGTTGGGTATGTGTGTATGTGTGTGTGTGTGTGTGGTGTGTGTGTGTGTGTGTTTGGTTGTGTGGTGTGGGTGTGTGTGTGGTGTGTGTGTGTGTGTGTGTGTGTGTGTGTGCGTGTGTGTGTGTGTACTCACCTAGTGTACTCACCTAGTTGTGCTGCGGGGGTTGAGCTCTGGCTCTTTTGGTCCCGCCTCTCAACCAGTCAATCAACAGGTGTACAGGTTGCCTGAGCCTATGGCTCTATCATATCTACATTGAAACTGTGTATGGAGTCCAGCCTCCACCACATTCTGCTCTAATGCATTCCATGTTAACCTACTCTACACTAGAAAATGTTCTTTCTAATATCTCTGTGGCTCATTTGGAGCCACTTCAGCGTCCACCTGGTGGTCCCCTAGTGCGTGTGCCCCTGTGTTAAACAGCCTGTCTTTATCAACCCTGTCGCTTCCCCTGAGAATCTTGAATGTGGTGAGCATGTCCCCCCTAACTCTTCTGTCTTTCCAACGAAGTGAGGTTTAATGCCTGCAGTCGCTCCTCGTAGCTCATACCTCTCAGGCTCGGGTACTAGTCTGGTGGCAAACCAAAAGTGTGTGTGTGTGTTCCAGTTTAGTCTTATGCTTGACTAGATAGGGACTCCATGATGGAGAAGGCCGCATACTAAAGGATTGGTCTGACATATGTGGTATATAATGTTCTGAAAGTTTCCTTACACAGTTTTTTTCTGTGTGTGGTGTGTGTGTGTGTTGTGTGTGGTGTGTATGTGTGTGGCTGTCTGTGGTGGTGTGTGTAGTGGTGTAGATGGTGTGTGTGTGTGTGTGTGTGTGGGTGAGGTGTGTGATCGTGTGTGTGTGGGTGAGTGTGGGGTAATGGGTGTGTGTACTGTGAGTGTGTGTAAGGAGCGTAGTGTGTGTGTGCATGTGCGTGTGGTGGGCTGGGTGCGGGTGTGTGGTGGGTGTGCTGGGTTGGGATGTGTGGGGTGTGTTGTGTGTGGTGTGTGTGGTGTGGGTGTGCTGTGTGCTGTGGTCCCTGTGTGTGGGTAGTGTGTGTGTGTGTGTGGGTGTGATGTGTGTGGGTGTGCTGTGATGTGTTGTGTGTGTGTGTGTGTGCTGTGTGTGTGTGCTTGTGTGTGTATGTGTGTCGTGTGTGTGGTGTTGTGTGGTGTGTGTGGATGGTGTGGTGTGTCGGTGTGTGTGTCCTGTGGTGTGTGGTTGTGTGGTGATGTGTGTATGTGTGTGTGGTGTGTGTGTGTGCTGTGTTGTGTTGTTGTGTGTGTGTGTGTGTGTATGTGCGTGTGTGTGTGTGTGTATGTGATGTGTGTGTGTTGTGTGTGTGTGTTGTTGTGTGTGTGATATGTGCGTGTTGTTGTTGTTGGTGTGGTGTGTGTGTGTGTTTTTGTTGTGTTGTTTTTGTGTGTTTGGTTGTGTGTTGGGTTTTGGTTGTGTTGTGTTTTGGTTTTTTGTTGTGTTGCATGTTTGGTGTTTTTGGTGTGTGTGTGTGTTTTTTTTGTGTGGGTGTGTGTGGTGTGTGTGTGTGTGTGTGTGTACTCACCTATTTGTACTCACCCTATTTGTGCTTGCGGGGGTTGAGGCTTTGGCTCTTTGGTCCCGCCTCTCAACTGTCAATCCAACTGGTGTACGAGATCCTGAGCCTACTGGGCGCTATCCTATCTACACTTTGAACCTGTGTATGGAGTCAGCCCGCCACCACATCATCCGGCCTAATGCATTCCATCCGTTAACTACTCTGACACTGAAAAGGAAGTGAACGGGAGGTCCTATCGGACTGTGTAGGCCTCTGTGGCTTCCTATGGCTCATGTGGGTACTCAGTTTCCACCTGTGTCCCCTTGTTCGCGTCCCCCTCAGTGTTGAATAGTTTGTCCTTGTCTACCCGGTCGATTCACTCTGAGGATTTTGTAGGTTGTGATCATATCTCCCCTTACTCTTCTGTCCTTTCCAGTGTCGTAAGGTGCATTTCCCGCAGCCTTTCCCTTCCGTCGTAACTCATGCCTCTTAGTTCTGGGACTAGTCTAGTGGCATACCTTTGGACTTTTTCCAGACTTCAAATGCTGTGCTTGACATGGGACGGGCTCCATGCTGGGGCCTGCATACTCCAGGATTGAGTCTTACATATGTGGTGTACAAGATTCTGAATGATTCCTTCCCTTAGGGCACCCAGGGTAGCGTGCCGTGTAGAGCAGGGGCCGGGGGGGGGGGGGGCTGGTCTCAGGGTATGCTGTAGGCGGCGGTTGGGCCCCCAGCCTTACGGCATATGCCGCAGAGTTTATCCTTTTTATGTGGGCTTCAGGAGACAGGTTTGGTGTGATATCAACTCCTAATCTTTCTCTCCTCTGTCCGTTTCATTATTACTTCATCTCCTATTCTGTATCCTGTGTCTGGCCCTCCTGTTTCCACTGCCTAGTTTCATTTACTTTGCATTTACTCGGGTTGAACTTCCAACAGGCCATTTGTATGACCACATTGCAACTGGTGTCACGGTGCCTTAATCCACTCGACCATCAGTGACCGCACATAAGGAGGTGATAGCCGAAGCTATTTGACCCCCCCCCCGGCGGCACTTTGATGGTAATCTTGGGCATAGCTATTTCATCAAATCACTTCATTTTAGTGGGGCCACGTGAGCAACAGAAATGCGAACAAGCTTGAATCGTCGCCAAGCATATATGCAAATTAAAGTTCTCTCTTGAACACTGTGAGGGGTCGGTCAGTTATGTCCCTTATGTGAAGTGGAAGCGTGTTGAACAGTCTCGGGCCTCTGATGTTGATAGTTCTCTCTTGAACACTGTGAGGGGTCGGTCAGTTATGTCCCTTATGTGTAGTGGAAGCGTGTTGAACAGTCTCGGGCCTCTGAGGTTGATAGTTCTCTCTGAACACTGTGAGGGGTCGGCCAGTTATGTCCCTTATGTGTAGTGGAAGCGTTTGAACAGTCTCGGGCCTCTGATGTTGATAGTTCTATCTTGAACATTGTGAGGGGTCGGCCAGTTATGTCCCTTATGTGTAGTGGAAGCGTGTTGAACAGTCTCGGGCCTCTGATGTTGATAGCTCTCTCTGAGTACCTGTTGCACCTCTGCTTTTCAACTGGGGTATTCTGCACATCCTGCCATGTCTTCTGGTCTCATGGGGTGTTATTTCTGTGTGCAGGTTTGGGACCATCCCCTCTAATATTTTCCAAGTCTAAATGATTATGTATCTCTCCCGCCTGCGTTCAGGGGAGTACAGATTTAGGCTGTTTAGTCGGGCCCAATAGTTTAGATATTTTACTGAGTGGATTCTAGCAGTAAAGGATGTCTGCACCTAAAGTACCTTTTATTATTCTTTAGTATGCGAGGTATACTGATATCTTCAGTATACCTTGAGTTTATCTGAAGTGGACTTGTGATAACTTAGATAACAGGCAGCTGCTATTAATATACTTCAGTGATGTACCTTCAATTAAAATGATACTGTACTTAAAAACTAAGAGCACAGCACCTTAAGATGAACTGATTTGACTTTATCATTGAATTTAAAGATAGGAGAAAATAAAAAAAAATAATCACGGGAACTTAAAAAAATTTAAACAGGGGAAACTTAAAACAAGGCCTTTATACTTGTTAATGTTAAAAGCGAGTTTACTTGGAACTGACGAATATTGAAGTACCATCTTCACCATAATAAAATGAATGGCTTTCTTTACTCAGACCAGCACACACACACAACCCGGTACCCCGTGTCTTACACAAGCCGTCCATATCAGCTCACTACGATACGTTGAGTGGGAAGCAAACATGAGAAAGAGTTTACCTTCGGTTAATTAAACATTTGCCAATTTCAGGGCACCCATCAACTACCTTCAGCCCTCGCCTGGCTTTCCCAATCCACCTGGCTTTCCCAATCCACCTGGCTTTCCCAATCCACCTGGCTTCCTGTGAGACCCTTTCCGCAGTCCCAAGCCCAATCACCGGCTTCTCTCCACATTATTCCTTCCTTCGTCGCTGCGAGGTATGTGGGGGAACGTCTGTGGTGGGCTTGGAACTGTGGAATGGGTTTCACAGGAAGCCAGGTGGATTGGGAAAGCACCTCCCAATGTACATCTGATTGGAGGTTTGCTGTGTCCTCTATATTGTCTACCCGATCAGTGTCATCTGCAAATGATGATACAGTGCTCTTGTCTGTATCCTTGTCTGTCTGATATTAGGAAGAGATAAAGTACCGGAGCAAGTGCGGTGCTTTGGGGGGACTGAGCTTTTCACAGTAGATGATCCAGATTTTACTGTGTTGACTATTACACTTTGCGTTCTGTTCGTTAGGAAGTTGAAGATCTACCTCCCTATTTTGCCAGTAATTCCGTTTTCACGCATTTTGCACGCAATAACAGCTTAAGTCACAGCTTCGTATCATCCTTTGCAGATGACACAAAAATCAGCATGAAAATTACCTCGGCTGAAGACATTGGAAAATTACAAGCAGATATTAACAAAGTTTTCGATTGGGCAGCAGAAAATAACATGAAGTTTAACAGTGATAAATTCCAGATAGTCAGGTACGGCAAAAATGAGGATCTGAAACATAATACAGGGTACAAAATACAATCAAATCTGCCCATAGTAGGAAAACAGCATGTCAAGGATTTGGGAATAATGATGTCCGACGACCTAACGTTT
Organism: Procambarus virginalis; assembly: GCA_020271785.1. Classification (NCBI taxonomy): domain Eukaryota; kingdom Metazoa; phylum Arthropoda; class Malacostraca; order Decapoda; family Cambaridae; genus Procambarus; species Procambarus virginalis. The sequence continues at coordinate 34,238 of WNGS01003260.1, forward strand.
AGGGAGCATAACCAAGCAAATATTGCGTCAGCCAGAAAAAATGATCGGATGGATTACGAGAACTTTCAAATCCAGGGATCCCATCACAATGGTTGTACTCTTCAAGTCACTTGTGTTGTCCCGTCTTAAGTACTGCTCAGTACTCACTTTCCCCTTTAGAGCAGTAGAGATTGCTGAAATAGAGGGAATACAGAGAACATATACGGCACGCATAGACGAGATAAAACACCTAAATTATTGGGATCGTCTCAAAGCTCTCCAAATGTACTCTCTGGAAAGGAGACGAGAGAGATACCAAATAATATACACATGGAAAATACTGGAGGGCCAGGTCCCAAATCTGCACAGTAAAATAACAACGTACTGGAGTGAACGATATGGAAGAAAATGCAGAATAGAACCAGTGAAGAGCAGAGGTGCCATGGGCACAATCAGAGAACACTGTATAAACATCAGAGGTCCAGTGAAGAGCAGAGGTGCCATGGGCACAATCAGAGAGCCCATGTATAAACATCAGAGGCCCACGGTTGTTCAACGTCCTCCCAGCGAGCATAAGAAATATTGCCGGAACAACCGTGGACATCTTCAAGAGAAAACTGGACTGTTTTCTAAAACAAATTCCGGACCAACCAGGCTTTGATGGGTATGTGGGTCTGCAGGTCGGTCCAAGCAACAGCCCGGTGGACCAAGCCTCGGGCCGGGCTTGGGGAGTGGAACAACTCCCAGAACCCCATCAAGCAGATCAAGCAAGCAGATGGAGGTGTTTATAAAGTTATACGAGGTTATTTACTGTGGTTCATTGAAAGACCCGAATAACATCAGCTTGGAATGTTATTCGGACTTCTAGTGTGTGGTCTGGTCAACATCAGATTGGAAGTTTGCTAATGTCATCTATGTTGTCCGCCTTCCGCGGATAAACGGCCCCGCGGCCCGGTCTCCGACTAGGCCTACTCTACTGTCTTCTTTCAACGTCAGTAGTTCATTAAGAACACCATAGTCTCACCTGTTGAAAGTTTTTGCAAAATCTTGTGAATATCAGAGTTTTGCTCGTCTTTCATGGCATATAACACCATGTGATAGTGGTCCAGCAACTGTGAGAATCATTTGCGCTTGCCCTGTGTGTGTGCTTGCCCTGTTCATGCAGATGAACAGGGCAAGAACCCGTCATGCAGATGAACAGGGCAAGAACCCGTCTTGCCCGGGGGGGGGATATAGACACTGTGATTCCATGTGTTCTGTGATTTTCTTCGTAGCCCTTCATGATGTATCCTAAGTTTCTTGTCGTATGTGAAAGGAGATTGAATTCTGATATCCATATCTCTGTCATAATCATTTGTTTAAGCTGCTAACATTGCATTTGCCTCATTGAGACCAGTCATTAAGAGGACTTATTTAAGACATAGCGACTGCTGTTGCTGTTTCTTCTAGTTCTTATTCTTCTTCCGAAAAGGCATTTGATAAATGTGACCATGGAGTGATAACACACAAAATTAGATCACTGGAAAAAACCGGTAAAGTAGGACGCTGGATATTCAATTTCCTGTCGAACACAACACAGAGTGTAACAGCCAATCAAATAAAATCAAGTCCAAACGCAGTTAAAAGCTCTACCTCAAGGTACAGTCCTTGCACCACTGCTGTTCCTTATTCTCGTATCAGATATAGACAAAATACAAGTCACAGCTTCGTGTCATCCTTTGTAGATGACACACAAATCAGTAAGAAAATTACCTCTGAATTACAGAAATTACCTCTGCTGAAAACAATGATAAAAACTACAAGCAGATATAATAAAGTTTTCGACTGGGCAGCAGAAAATAACATGATGTTTAACAGTTATAAATTCCAGGTACTCAGGTACGGTAAAAATGAGGACCCATAATACAGGGTACAAAACACAATCAAATCTGCCCATAGTAGGAAAGCAACATGTCAAGGACTTGGGCATAATGATGTCCGACGACCTAACGTTTAGGGAGCATAACCAAGCAAATATTGCGTCAGCCAGGAAAATGATCGGATGGATCTAATTACGGGTTGTATATGGTTTAATAAATCAAATTATTGTTATATATGGTTTGATATATCTAATTACGGGTTGTATATGGTTTAATAAATCAAATTATTGGTTATATATGGTTTGATATATCTAATTGCGGGTGTATATGGTTTAATAAATCTAATTACGGTTTGTACAGTGAATTTACTTCTTGGATTGCTTAAATTTATTTTTTTTAATTTAAATTTAAAAATTTAAATTTTTAAAGTCTAAATTTAGTTTTTGGCTTCATATACGAGTTATTATCAGTATTTATCAGTCGTATTAATTGTTAGAGTAAACAAACAATTCATATCAGTGTATGTCCTTGTTTAATTGTTTTTGTTTGTTTGTTTGTTTCAGTATTACGAGATGTCCTACGGCTTGAACGTTGAGATGCATAACAGGTAAGTGCTGCGTTACTAGTGTATGTATACCATATGTATACCAGCATACACTCATGTATACCAGCATACAGACACGTATACCAGCATACACATGTATACCAGCATACAGACACGTATACCAGCATACACTCATGTATACCAGCATACAGACACGTATACCAGCATACACTCATGTATACCAGCATACAGACACGTATACCAGCATACACACGTATACCAACATACACTCATGTATACCAGCATACACTCATGTATACCAGCATACAGACACGTATACCAGCATACACTCATGTATACCAGCATACACACGTGTATACCAGCATACACTCATGTATACCAGCATACACTCATGTATACCAGCATACACTCATGTATACAGCATACTCATGTATACCAGCATACAGACACGTATACCAGCATACACTCATGTATACCAGCATACACACGTGTATACCAGCATACACTCATGTATACCAGCATACACTCATGTATACCAGCATACAGACACGTATACCAGCATACACTCATGTATACCAGCATACAGACACGTATACCAGCATACCATGTATACCAGCATACACATGTATACCAGCATACACATGTATACCAGCATACACATGTATACCAGCATACACATGTATACCAGCATACACATGTATACCAGCATACACACTCTGTGTAGTATACCAGCATACACACTCTGTATACCAGCATACAGACACGTATACCAGCATACACATGTATACCAAGCATACACTGTATACCCAGCATACACTCATGTATACCAGCATACAGACACGTATACCAGCATACAGACACGTATACCAGCATACACATGTATACCAGCATACACTCATGTATACCAGCATACACTCATGTATACCAGCATACAGACACGTATACCAGCACCATGTATACCAGCATACACATGTATACCAGCATACACATGTATACAGCATACACATTTATACCAGCATACACATGTATACCAGCATACACTCGTGTATACCAGCATACAGACACGTATACCAGCATACACATGTATACCAGCATACAGACACGTATACCAGCATACACATGTATACCAGCATACAACATGTATACCAGCATACACATGTATACCAGCATACACTCATGTAACCAGCATACAGACACGTATACCAGCATACACATGTATACCAGCAACACATGTATACCAGCATCACACTCGTGTATGTATAACCAGCATACACACTCATGTATGTATACCAGCATACACACTCATGTATGTATACCAGCATACACACTCATGTATGTATACCAGCATACACATCATGTATGTATACCAGCATACACACAGTATACCAGCATACACGTGTATACCAGCATACACACTCGTGGATACCAGCATACACATGTATACCAGCATACACACTCATGTATGTATACCCAGCATACACTCGTGTATGTATACCAGCATACACACTCTGTATGTATACCAGCATACACTCAGTATGTATACCAGCATACACATGTATACCAGCATACACACTCGTGTATACCAGCATACACACGTGTATACAGCATACACACTCGTGTATACCAGCATACACACTTGTATTACCACAGCATACACACTCGTGTATACCAGCATACACACTCGTGTATACCAGCATACACACTCGTGTATACCAGCATACACACTCGTGTATACCAGCATACACACTCGTGTATAACCAGCATACACACTCGTGTATATACCAGCATACACACTCGTGTATACCAGCATACACACTCGTGTATGCCAGCATACACCTCGTGTATGCCAGCATACACACTCGTGTATGCCAGCATACACACTCGTGTATGCCAGCAT
>WNGS01003261.1:0-11201 GCA_020271785.1 Procambarus virginalis
ACCTAAATGTATCGTTTGTTATTCATCAACTTTTGATAACATTACACTGAGTTTACTTTAGTCCTAGACTAAAGAACTTAAGTATATTTGTTGGTTGGCCGGTGAGCAATTGTGGCGACCTTAATAATCCTCCAGTTTTTTTTTTTTTGCATTTTGCAGGGATATTCCTGCGCGGGCCCTAAGCCTCTGGCTGGCCCACCAAGTGTTGCTTGATTCTGTTTTACTTGGGCGGAGTATGAGTATTTGTGACGCGTAGCGTCGCTTCAGTACCTCCAGAGGTTGACAGGCCTTAGGCTCAACGCCAAACCTATATGGTTTTTTGGGGTTGGTGTTGGGCTTAGAGCCTATCAACCTCTGCAGGGTAATTTAAGCCACTACAAGCGTATTGCCAACTATCACGATTATTTAAGTCCTGGACTTTGTGCAGGGAAAAATTATGCTCTCATATGTACAACCCGAGCAGCAGTAAATATATATTTATATATAGCCTATGAGATAGATGTATCAAAGATATTGCCTTAGTGAAATTTAATATAATTAGTTACTGAAAACTAGAAACATTACCATTATCATTATATAAAGTTAATTTCAAAATAACCAGAAATTTGCGGGCATTAATTAAAGCAACTACGAGAATATGAAAGCCTAATTAACGTCATAATATAAATAGGATCAGTGAATTGTTTCAAGCGTAGGTTAGACATATACAAGAATATGGGTGGATATAAATAGGCGATGCCTCTAATGAGACAAATGGCTTCCAATTTATTTTATGCATATTCTTATTATGTAGAAAGGTGAAGGTTTAAGGATGACATGAGTAAATAATACAAATGAATGAAAGGACATAACAAAGAGGATATTAATAGTGATATTTATATCAATACAAAAAATGGAACAGGAAACAATAGATACAAATTAAATAAAGTAAGGTTCAGCAAAGACCTGACTTCTTTGGAACAAACAGGAGCTGTCTTTAAATGAAACAACTAATAATTTTTCGTCAGTTTCTCTTTTGGGTATAATACAGGAGGGTACAGGCGCAGACGACTGCTGACTCCTGTTAGCAGGCTGAGAGCTTTCCCTTCCCATAGCTCATGGTAAGCCTTACCCTACTAGTTTTACACACAGGAGGGTACAGGAGCAGACGACTGCTGACTCCTGTTAGCTGGCTGAGAGCTTTCCCTTCCCATAGCTCATGGTAAGCCTTACCCTACTAGTTTTACACACAGGAGGGTACAGGAGCAGACGACTGCTGACTCCTGTTAGCTGGCTGAGAGCTTTCCCTTCCCATAGCTCATGGTAAGCCTTACCCTACTAGTTTTACACACAGGAGGGTACAGGAGCAGACGACTGCTGACTCCTGTTAGCTGGCTGAGAGCTTTCCCTTCCCATAGCTCATGGTAAGCCTTACCCTACTAGTTTTACACACAGGAGGGTACAGGAGCAGACGACTGCTGACTCCTGTTAGCTGGCTGAGAGCTTTCCCTTCCCATAGCTCATGGTAAGCCTTACCCTACTAGTTTTACACACAGGAGGGTACAGGAGCAGACGACTGCTGACTCCTGTTAGCTGGCTGAGAGCTTTCCCTTCCCATAGCTCATGGTAAGCCTTACCCTACTAGTTTTACACACAGGAGGGTACAGGAGCAGACGACTGCTGACTCCTGTTAGCTGGCTGAGAGCTTTCCCTTCCCATAGCTCATGGTAAGCCTTACCCTACTAGTTTTACACACAGGAGGGTACAGGAGCAGACGACTGCTGACTCCTGTTAGCTGGCTGAGAGCTTTCCCTTCCCATAGCTCATGGTAAGCCTTACCCTACTAGTTTTACACACAGGAGGGTACAGGAGCAGACGACTGCTGACTCCTGTTAGCAGGCTGAGAGCTTTCCCTTCCCATAGCTCATGGTAAGCCTTACCCTACTAGTTTTACACACAGGAGGGTACAGGAGCAGACGACTGCTGACTCCTGTTAGCAGGCTGAGAGCTTTCCCTTCCCATAGCTCATGGTAAGCCTTACCCTACTAGTTTTACACACAGGAGGGTACAGGAGCAGACGACTGCTGACTCCTGTTAGCAGGCTGAGAGCTTTCCCTTCCCATAGCTCATGGTAAGCCTTACCCTACTAGTTTTACACACAGGAGGGTACAGGAGCAGACGACTGCTGACTCCTGTTAGCTGGCTGAGAGCTTTCCCTTCCCATAGCTCATGGTAAGCCTTACCCTACTAGTTTTACACACAGGAGGGTACAGGAGCAGACGACTGCTGACTCCTGTTAGCTGGCTGAGAGCTTTCCCTTCCCATAGCTCAGGGTAAGCCTTACCCTACTAGTTTTACACACAGGAGGGTACAGGAGCAGACGACTGCTGACTCCTGTTAGCTGGCTGAGAGCTTTCCCTTCCCATAGCTCATGGTAAGCCTAACCCCTACTAGTTTTACACACAGGAGGGTACAGGAGCAGACGACTGCTGACTCCTATTAGCAGGCTGAGAGCTTTCCCTTCCCATAGCTCAGGGTAAGCCTTACCCTACTAGTTTTACACACAGGAGGGTACAGGAGCAGACGACTGCTGACTCCTGTTAGCAGGCTGAGAGCTTTCCCTTCCCATAGCTCATGGTAAGCCTTACCCTACTAGTTTTACACACAGGAGGGTACAGGAGCAGACGACTGCTGACTCCTGTTAGCAGGCTGAGAGCTTTCCCTTCCCATAGCTCAGGGTAAATGTTACTCTATTATTATCCCTGGAACAATCCGAGAATCAGTTAACAAGAAGGTACCCAATTACTGCTGGGTGAACAGGAGCAGTTATGGACTGGCGTCCAGTCAGTCCTCCATTGCCATAATAAACATAACATTAAAAGAAAATTAAAAGAAAGTTCTTTACAAGAAACTGAATGCAAAGCGTACCTGCCCACTAGGGGGCTAGGCTACACAACAGGTCCCCCCAGTACACCCACTAGGGGCTAGGCTACACAACAGGTCCCCCCAGTACACCCACTAGGGGGCTAGGCTACACAACAGGTCCCCCCAGTACACCCACTAGAGGGCTAGGCTACACAACAGGTCCCCCAGTACACCCACTAGAGGGCTAGGCTACACAACAGGTCCCCCCAGTACACCCACTAGAGGGCTAGGCTACACAACAGGTCCCCCCAGTACACCCACTAGAGGGCTAGGCTACACAACAGGTTCCCAGTACACCCACTAGAGGGCTAGGCTACACAACAGGTCCCCAGTACACCCACTAGAGGGCTAGGCTACACAACAGGTCCCCAGTACACCCACTAGAGGGCTAGGCTACACAACAGGTCCCCAGTACACCCACTAGAGGGCTAGGCTACACAACAGGTCCCCAGTACACCCACTAGAGGGCTAGGCTACACAACAGGTCCCCAGTACACCCACTAGGGGGCTAGGCTACACAACAGGTCCCCAGTACACCCACTAGGGGGCTAGGCTACACAACAGGTCCCCCAGTACACCCACTAGAGGGCTAGGCTACACAACAGGTCCCCCAGTACACCCACTAGAGGGCTAGGCTACACAACAGGTCCCCAGTACACCCACTAGAGGGCTAGGTTACACAACAGGTCCCCAGTACACCCACTAGGGGGTGCTAGACTACACAATTTATTGAGTAGCCTAGAAACATTATTTCATTAACCATGTCAGCTTTTACCATTTGAAGTCTTGCGGAGAATCATTTTGAGAACAGAATTGGGAAAGGCAAAAGGGAGGTCAACATGGGTAAGACATAGTGGGGGTATGAACAGGTGTTTGACTCAGGTGTTGGTGGGTTTTAAGATGTAATCTTAAGTTCTTTCAACTCACAATTTCATTTTCCAGCTGAGAACTTCCGGAGACATGCTTGATAGAACCTCGGATATTGTACTTGAGTGTGTGAGTGTGTGTGTTCACCTTGTTGTACTCACCTAGTTGTGCTTGCGGGGATTGAGCTCTGTCTCTTTGGTCCCGCCTCTCAACTGTCAATCAACTGGTGTAAAGATGCCTGAGCCTACTGGGTTCTATCATATCTACATTTGAAACTGTGTATGGAGTCAGCCTCCACCACATCACTGCCTTTTTTTTTTGGGGGGGGGGAGTAAAGAGGAAGGAGAGACATAGGTGAAGGGAAGTATAGAAGTGGGAAGTACAGTGAGAGGTATGAAAGCAGGCGGGCTGTCCGCCTTGCTGACACGATGTGTGGGTGTTGGCAGCTAAGCTAAGCTGGCTCCCTCTTGTCAGGGAGCTGTGAGTGTGTGAGAGGTTCTTCACATGTGTTTCACCATATATGGATGTCTATAGATGAATACTGTGTAGCATTCATATATACACACTCCGATGCTTCCACACATGTTGTTCTGTTTAAGGCTCTTTGTTTTATTATTATTATTTGTCGAGTTGTTCATACATACATATTATTATTTATCGAGTTGTTTATATATACACATATATACATACATATACTCACCCATACACTACATACACATATACATATATATATATATATATATATATATATATATATATATATATATATATATATATATATATATATATATATATATGCAAACAAGCCTGAATGGTCCCCAGGACTAGATACAACTGAAAACTCACACCCCAGAAGTGACTCGAACCCATACTCCCAGGAGCAACGCAACTGGTATGTACAGGGACGCCTTAAACCACTTGACCATCACGACCGACATAAGGAAGTGATAGCCGAGGCTATATGAACCACTTCCCCGCCGGCACTCGGATGGTAAATTACCAGGATTACCATCCGAGTGCCGGCGGGGAAGTGGTTCATATAGCCTCGGCTATCACTTCCTTATGTCCGGTCGTGATGGTCAAGTGGTTTAAGGCGTCCCTGTACATACCAGTTGCGTTGCTCCTGGGAGTATGGGTTCGAGTCACTTCTGGGGTGTGAGTTTTCAGATATATATATATATATTATATATATATATATATATATATATATAATATATATATATATATATATACATATTACATATACATATATATCACTGCCTAATGCATTCCATTTGTCAACCACTCTGACACTAAAAAGTTCTTTCTAACGTCTCTGTGGCTTATTTGGGCACTCATTTTCCACCTGTGTCCCCTAGTACGTGTGCCTCTAGTGTTAAACAACATGTCTTATCTACCCTATCAATTCCTTTGAGAATTTATATGTGGTGATCATGTCCCCCCTAACTCTTTTGTCTTCCAGCGACGTGAGGTTAAATTCCCATAGTCTCTCCTCGTAGCTCATACCTCTCAGCTCGGGTACTAGTCTGATGGCAAACCTTTGAACCTTCTTCAGTTTAGTCATGTGCTTGACTAGATATGGACTCCATGCTGGAGCCGCATACTCCAGGGTTGGTCTGATATATGTAGTATGCACAGTTCTAAATGATTCCTTACACAAGTTTCTGAATGCCGTTCTTATGTTGGCCAGCCTGGCATATGCCGCTGATGTTATCCTCTTGATATGAGCTTCAGGGGACAGGTCTGGCGTGATGTCAACCCCCAAGTCTTTCTTTCTCTCTGACTCTTGAAGAATTTCTTCTCCCAAATGAAAACTTGTATCTAGTCTCCTGCTTCCTTCACCTATCTCTATGACATTACATTTGCTTGGGTTAAACTCTAACCACCACTTATTCTACCATTCCTTCAGTTTGTCTACGTCTTCTTGAAGCCTCAAGCAGTCCTCTTCTGTCTTAATCCTTCTCATAATTTTGGCATCTTCAGCACAACATTGAGAGGAATGAGTCTATACCCTCTGGAAGATCGTTTACGTATATCAGAAAGAGGATAGGTCCAAATAGAGCCCTGTGGGACTCCACTGGTGACTTCACGTCATTCTGAAGTCTCCCTTCCCCCCACAGTAACTCCCTTGCTTCCTGTTGCTTTCTTGATCCACAGGAGTATCTTACCTGTTTAAGATGGTACAAGTTGACTGTACAAGGGAAGGTAAGAAAGGTACAAGGGACTATACCTGTCAGTAAGAAGACAAGGAGTCACAGTAAGAGGAGAGGGGTAAGGGGTGAAGTGCCTCAAGGGTCGCTAGTGGCACCATTCTCTTCCTAATATATGTAAACAGTTTAATGTGAAGAAGTAAGCTCATTCTTATCCATGTTTGCTGACGGTTCTTAATACGTGAGACGAATCAGAACTGATGAAGACTGCAGTACATTACAAGATGAACTAGACAATCTCCAGAGATGGTCTGATAAATGGCTACGAGACTTTAACCCTGACAAATGCCAGGTTATGAGGATACGAGGTGGAGGAAGAAGCCGTCAAGTACAAGGTGTACTTGACTCAACATAACAACCAGGATACACCATACTGGTAAACGTCCGCTTGTCCTTCAAGACCCTGGACAAAGATCCGATCCAAGTGCTGTATACAGCCTTTAGGAGTATGCTGCCCCCGCATGGAAACCCTAAATAGAAAAACACAAAATAAAACTAGAGAATATCCAAAAATCTATTCCAAAGGATCGTTCCTGAGCTAAGGAGACTGAGCTATGATGAAAGACTGACCCTTACTACTCTGAAAGAAAGAAGAAATAGGGCAGACATGATAGCGACGTACAAGATACTAAGGGCGACTGAAAAGGTAGATACAGAAGAGGTGTTCAAGTTAAGGAAGAATACCACCAGAGGACATGATTGGTTACTGGGAAAAAACAATGAGTCACAGAGATGTCAGAAAGAACTTCTTCAGGTTTATTAAATAAGTGGAAGGGACTGGCTGAGGAAGTTGTCGAGGCCAGGTCGGTACACAACATGATAAGAAACTCAAGTGAAGAGAGACGCTGCTTTGTACTAATGGTGGTCGAATGGTCTGGAGCCCTGCCAGGCACCTAGTTAAGCCCTGTAGGCTCAACTAGGTGAGTACACACACGCTAGCAAAAGCGAAAACATAATTTAGGAAGCTAAATACGGAGCCATTTATATAGCTGGACACCACCTACGTGAGACCAGTTTTGGAGTATGCCGCCCCATCATGGAGCCCCATTTAATGAAACACATAAGGAAACTTGAAAAGCTTCAAAAGTTTGCGACAAGGCTCATCCCAGAACTACTAGCAACAGGGCATGAAGAGAGACAGAAATAACTATACCTGTCGACGCTAGAAAGAAGAGAAAGGAAGACTTAATGGAGCCTTAAGACTCACGTAATGTTGTTATTGTTCAATATTTGCTACCTGGAACAAAAAGTTCCAAGTAGCACAGGCTATGGTGAGCCCGTTGACTCACGTGAGTCACGGAGATGTTAGAGGGTTTTCCTTAAGAGTGAGTAGAGGGAGAAATAGAATGAACTAAAGGAACAGGCAGCAGAAGAAAATTCCATCCACAATTTCAAAAGTATAAATAATAGGGAAATAGGCAAGGAGAAATGGCGTCCGACAACAGGGGGATAGAAAGGCGGGGACTAAGAGCTAAAGCTCGATCCTGGAGGCACCATAGGTAAGTACACAAACACGCCAAAGGTGGTGAACGACACAAACGGGAGCACTGTTTAACGAGCCCAGATGCAGAAGTTACTGACGTGAGGCAAGCTGTCAACCCCCCCCCCCCCCATACGAGTTGACTGGTTCATGTACTTGTTGTGGTAAGCTGACAACCACAACCACGCTCCGTCCACTGCGTCACCACCACCCACCAAGAGTACCACCACCACCCACCAACAGTGTATAAATAATGTATATTGTATACACAATATTCACTATACAACATACACAATATATGGTGTATGGCGTGATTCATACAACATACATTACATAAATATACATGAAACACCGAGCAACAGCTCAACTCAAGTCGACAATCTTAGCTGAAAACACTTAACATTTTTGTCTGTATATAAAGTCGACTTCCATTTCCTGGCTGCTGGTCCCTGCAGCCCAACAGAGATCCCGGGACGAGTTCGTGCGAATTTGTGACTTCCTATTATATACAAGGTGCAAAGGTAAGTGGGAGATGTTGCTGCATTTTGATCCATTCTTACTCGTGAGTTCGAATCCTTGTGGTTGTTGTGTCCTGTGTGTGTGTGTGTGTGTGTGTGTGTGTGTGTTGTGTGTGTGTGTGTGTGTGTGTGTGTGTGTGTGTGTGTGTGTGTGTGTGTGAGAGAGAGAGAGAGAGAGAGAGAGAGAGAGAGAGAGAGACAGACAGACAGACAGACAGACAGACAGACAGACAGACAGACAGACAGACAGACAGACAGACAGACAGACAGACAGACAGACAGACAGATATATTTAGACCTGCAGTCAGACACCTCAAGACTGACAGACAGACAGATAAATCACAGAATGATCAACAGACTCACAGATAGAGAGAATATCAACAAATACACAACAGGACTTGATTGACAAAGGATGTACAGGTTTCGTGACTACTTGATGACACTAAGCCCTGGAGTCCCATGAGAAGCTCACAGTCACACTTCAAGCACCTTGTACAAACCGAGGCCCTGGTTCGAATCCTCCATTAAACCTTCACTATGGTTCAAATCAGCCAGTCCTCCAAACAAAGATCCAAAAGTCCATTCCATACACCCACCAAACCCACTGTTTATGAATGAAAAACGGTTTACACACGACTCACAGTTGCTGACATTCGAACACTTCCGGAACAAGTGCTTCACTGACGAATTTTGTTCGAACCACAACGCTATAAATGCTTCACCCACGTACTACAAATACAAATAATCGCCAACAGAACCTAAACACCTAACCTAACCTGACTATATATACACAATATGCTAATATATTATAATATTAATTTATTCTTGAGAAAATTCCCGTTTTGAATGAACAGCATGTTAAAATTTATGATGCGTCTGGGGGGTTGACCGCTGAATGTAATGGACTTGAGTCGAGGACGGGTTGCAACAATAGTTCGAAACCAGTATCAATAATCGTTTGAAACCTGCAATTAACGCTGGTTCCAAACCTGCTATTAATGTTGGCTTGAAACCTATCCAACGCTGGTTCGAAAACTGTTATAAACGATGGTTCGAAAACTGTTAAAACGATGGTTCGAAACAAAGGTGATAAAACACGAAAATCGATTCACGATGACCCGTAAATAGTACGAAGAGGCAGGATCTAATTAATCCGTTCTCTTGATTTACCTCTGATTCTCAATGGAGTCACCTGGGTCGTCAGCAGGGCGACCTGGGGTCCACTGGGGGTCCCAATGGCAGTAGGACATTGGCATCTAGAGTCCAATGGGGTGTACCCCGGTGTCTGCTGGGGTCACCTGAAGGCAGACTGCTGTCTTTGGCTGCAGACTGGGTCATGTATGAGGGAGGGGGAGGGGGGGGACTGATGGTGTCCACTACTGAAGCCTCTGCGATTGGAACGACCCGGGAGTCGTCCCATGGCCCGTCTGAACCTGTAGTGCCCCACTCATGGTCCGCAGCAGGTCGGCGTTCAATTCCCGACCGTCCAAGTGGTTGGGCACCATTCCTTCCCCTCCGTCCTATCCCAAATCCTTATCATTACACCTCTTCCAAGTGCTATATCGTCGTACTTTCTCTTGATAATTACACAGCACCGCTCCTGTGCCAGGTAAGTCCACTACGGGTTCACCATAGCCTGCGCTACTTGCCCGCTCCTGTGTCAGGTAAGTTACGGGCTCACCATAGCCCGTGCTACTTGGGACTTGTCCCTAGTAGCTGAATCTATAACAACAACATTGATAATTACCTTACCTGCGCTGAGAGACTTGAGACATCCTCCGCCACTATGTTGTGTTAATGGTGATGTCCCTCTGGTGGTGGTGACGTCAGGTGAGGTCTAGACGTACACTCACAGGCGACACATTTACAGTCAACTGTTGGTGATCTTTGGTGTGAGAAGTGGTGTGATTTAGTAAGGGTTTTTAAATCGATTATAGTGTTTAGAGATTCCTTTAATTACGTCTCAGGGATAGTAGAGTTGTCGAATGTAATGTGGTATGAGGGGAATGCATTACAGTGAATGTTCCTTGTCCAGGGAGATGAGGTGTAGTGACAAGCTGTTGTGTGTGTGTGTGTGTGTGTGTGTGTGTGTGGTGTGTGTGTGTGTGTGTGTGTGTGTGTGTGTGTGTGTGTGGGTGTGTGTTTGTGTGTGTGTGTGTGTGTGTGTGTGGTGTGTGTGCAGGAGCGAGGCAGCCCTCGGCCACGGTGAGATAAAGTGAAACAGACCAAGTAACCCAGGGAAGGTGTCGCTGTTCACCGCGGGCTTAACCTCATCCTACAGAGTGGTGGCAGCCAACACTAATCATCACCCATTAAGGAAGCCGAGCAACTGTCAAGTCATAATGATGTGTTCCCAAGTGTTCCCAAATCTCTGTTGACCTCAGGTGATGGTATTAATTATTTAATAATTCTCAGTTACCATTTGTCATTAATATCCCAAGGCAAAGTGTATTAACTAGTCCTTTATATGTTAACTTATAACTCTCATTCTCCTTCTCTTTGATTCACGCCCCGTTCCCTTCCTTCATAGTTACCACCCTCACTCATCCCCCCGTCCACTCCTGGTCAGTCTCTCCACTACTGCTCAGTTCCCTCTCCCCCCCAACTGTTCTCCCAGAGGTTATCTTGAGATGATTTCGGGGCTTTTAAGTGTCCCCGCGGCCCGGTCCTCGACCAGGCCTCCACCCCCAGGAAGCAGCATGTGACAGCTGACTAACATCCAGGTACCTATTTTACTGCTAGGTAACAGGGGCATAGGGTGAAAGAAACTCTGCCCATTGTTTCTCGCCGGCGCTGGGATCGAACCCAGGACCACAGGATCACAAGTCCAGCGTGCTGTCCGCTCGGCCGACCGGCTCCCAGTGTTCAAGTAAAATATATTAGAGTGATAATACAGTTTCCACAATTTTAAATAAAGTTACAGTGGTGACTTTGCATCACAATACCTCTCCATTATACATTCGCTGATACAGTACTTCCGTCAACCCCTAATATAGTGCTTAGTTCATCCTCTCCCCCTATTATGAACCTAACCAACATTATATCATGGGTAGAGGCGCCAACCAATCACAGCGACATAGTTCTATGAGCTCTTGGTGGAATAGAGCTGTTAGGAGCTCACTCTCTGGTCATTATAGTCGTCAGCTGAAACCACACACACTCAGAGGGGTCGAGAGGTGTGTACTGCTTCCACGCCATCGTTACTCTCGAGGCAAACCCAGC
>WNGS01003262.1:0-10565 GCA_020271785.1 Procambarus virginalis
GGGGGGAGTTGACCCTGAGCAGCCGTGGAGTGCGGACGTGTCCCTCCGTGACTGCTGGGTTGTTAGCTGTTTGGTCGCCAGGTGGTGGGGCGTCGCTGCCCTCCCAGAGTTGCCCGGCTGGCTGCGTGCTGACGTGGCGGTACTGACATGGGGGGCCTTCACTTCCTCCTGTTCTGCGTCAGAATTCCGTGGGTCTGGAGTTCTCTGGTAAGGCTGGTTATCCAGCCGTTGAGTTAGTGATGTGTGACATGCTTCGTGTCCCCGTGGAGGCTGTCTACGGAGTTGAGCTTGTTACGGCCCACCGAGTGATTGTCAATTCGTGAGGGAGGAGGAGTATCGGGACTTCCTCCGTCGGTACGAAGGCGTTCGTTGCCGATGCCGGATGGCGCCGGCTCTGTTGCAGTTTCGGACCGCAGTGGTGCCCTGACTTACTTTGTCAGTGTGCACGGTGCGCCCCTGGAGTTCCCTGAAGACCTTCTCCGGCGCTTCTTTGGGAGGTATGGTACTGTCATCAGTGTGCGGGTGAACACGCTTTCCTCGGGGAGTATGCTGGGAAGCGGACGAACATCCGTACCTTAGGTATGCGCCTGCGGTCGGATATCCCATCTTCTGTCCGGCTGCTGGGTTACTACGTTCGGTGTGTTATTATGCCCGGCAGCCCCGTACCTGTTTCCGATGTGGCCAGTTAGGGCATCAGGCTGCTGGGTGCTCTGAGGCCCCTGCTGCACCTGTCAACTTGTTCCTGGAAGAGGATTTCCCTGCCGCTCCCTCAGGGCGTGGATTCCGGAGATGAGGGGGCAGGTCCCGTTCGTTGTGCTGCTTGCAGCCCCCTCGTCACCCGACATGCCCCCGGTGGTTGCTGTCCCCCCTCCGGGTGTTGCAGTGGCTCCTGTCGCTGGTCCCTTCGCTGTGCCAGTTGCTCCCGAGGTCTCCCGGATGGTCTCTGCGAGTCGTCTTCGTCTTCCTCGTCTCCTGCTGCTGCGCCTGGATCTGCACCCTCGCCTGGTGTTACGGCTGTGCTGGGTGTTGGGGGGGATGCGGAGCGTCCTGTTGTGTGCGGCCCGGTTCCCCATGTGGTTGAGGCTGCTGCCGTACTGCGTCGGGCGTCGGTTCGCCCGGTTCGTGAGGCCCGTGGTTCTGGGTCCGCCTCCGGATGTGAGGATGTGCGGCCCGTGCCAAAGCGTTCCAGGCGTTCTTCTACTGCTTGGGCTGATATGGTGGACTACGACGCAGGTGGAGCTTCGGGCGATGATGTGGCGATTCCGGATGCCTCGCGCTCTACGACGATGGTGGTGGCTGACGTCCATGTGTCTGCTATTGACGATGGTTGTGCGTCTGATTTACCTCCTGTTCTTTCTCCTGCAGAAGGTTCTCCGCAGTGGGGGGTGGTTGCTCCTCCGGACGTGGGTGGTGTGGGTTCTGGTGCAAGCCAGCTGGAAAAGCCAGCAAGCCATCAAGCTGGTGCTGAAGAAGGGTGGTGTGCCCGGGGCCACGGGTGCCCCTGTGGTGGTGTCCTGTGGCCCGTTTGCTCCTGTGAGGATGCGAGTTGGGTTCCTGGAGGACGTGTTGCCGGCGTCTGTGATGCCGCCGGGTCACTGGACGGAGATTGCCGAGTTACAGCTGTCTGGCGGGCCAGAGAACTTTGGTGGTGGGCAGGTTCCCTTCCTGTTGAGCTGTGTGGCGACTACTCACCTCGTGGGTACTACTATTTGGGTCCCCTGCTTGCGGGTGTTTGTTGCCCCGGTTCTGGATGTTATGGAGTCCCCGGTGGGTGGACGGGACCCTTGGCGGTGGGTGCTCTGGGAAGCAGTCAATGTACGGTTCCCGCGGGCCCGGTTCCCGGGCAAGTATGTACCCTGATATACTGTGTATTTGCTCTGTGAAATGCTGTGTGCCTCTCTGGCTGCTTGTTTTCCCTGTTTTATTTTGTGCTTATGCCTCTCCCTTTGTGCGTTTCCTTGCCGTGTGGCGTCTTAGTTTCTAGTGCTTGGCGTCTCTCGTTTCGCCTTTCCTGGCTTCGCGTTTCACCCTTACCGGGTGCCCGGGGCGCGTCCGATCCCACGATCGTCGTCGCCCCTAACTCAACAACAACAACAGCCCTTGGAGGGCGTGCATGTACGTAGAGCTGTTGCAATGTGTGAGGATCGGTCGTCGGGTGCTGTGCCGACGTCGTCTGCGTCTTCTGCGGCTGCCGTGAGTACTGTGGGTGTGGTACAGCGGGTCAACCTTCCCCCGTCTCCCACTTCTGCGACTGCTGTGCCTCCCGTCTCGGCTTGCTCGCCTCTTCTCCCTGCAGTGCCAGTGTGTGGAAGGGTCGCGGCCTCCTGTTGTGTTCTGGCAGACCCTCCCAGTCATCACCACTAAGGTTCTGAGTGCCCGTGCCAGGTCGAGGACTCCATGCGTCATTCGCGAATCGGATTTTGTGGCGGTGGAGAGTTCGGATGACTTGCGCCCTGACCCTAAGCGCTCGCGGCATTCTTCGTCTGTTCTGGCCTTGGATGGTCTCGCCTGGGCGGGAATTATCAGGGGGAAAGTGCCAAGCCATTGCGACTGTATGGTATTGGGAAGGGGTCAGGATAAGGGGAGTTTGTGAGCTGCATGTCTTCCGACGGCGAGGGGTCTGTGCCTGGTGATGTTCCGGTGTACTCGGTGGTGGTGGCATATGTGCATGCGATGGATGCAGGTGTTGGTGTGGGGAGCTCTGTGCTGGTTACCGTGTCCGCCCCTGTCACCTGATGTGGGCTCCCGGACGTGGGAGGTGGTTCCCCCTCCTGTGGAGGCTGATGCGGCCCGTGACCTTGCGGTAGTTCTTAAGAAGGTGGTTGCTGAGGGGGCTCTGCGCCTATGCCCGGTGCCAAGCAGTCCATTGTGAGTTTGGGCCCTTTGGTGTCCCACCTTCTGGGGGGGGGGGGGGGGGAGTTGCTTCGTCTGGATGGCGCCGGATCCGTTGCTGATGTGGAGTCTGGACCCTGTATGACGGTCCAGATGTTGCCGTTTCCACGGTATTCATTCACCGTGTGGGTGCCCAGCATGCAGGCCTTCACCGCTGGTGTTCCTGATTTTATGAAACGTCCTCAGGGAAAGGCTTGCACTCCTCTTCAGAAAGATGAGCGGATCGTTTGGGAGGCGTACTGTTTGCGGTTTCCGGAAAAGGATTATCCGCATAATTTATTTACGCAGTCTCCGTGGTGTAGTGGTAAGACACTCGCCTGGCGTTCCGCGAGCGCTATGTCATGGGTTCGTATCCTGGCCGGGGAGGATTTACTGGGCGCAATTCCTTATCTGTAGCCTCTGTTTAACACAACAGTAAAATGTGTACTTGGATGAAAAAACGATTCATCGCGGCAGGGGATCGTATTCCAGGGACCTGCCCGAAACGCTACGCGTACTAGTGGCTGTACAAGAATGTAACAACTCTTGTATATATCTCAAAAAAAAAAAAAAATAAATAAATATGTGTAGACTTTATATTCTCGCGTATGTCCATGGCCACACCGAAACACACCAATATGCCTTTGGCATATTGGTGGGTGTGTTTCGTTTGCTGTTTTTTTGTTGTGTACTCTTCAGGCTTTTTGCATGTTCATTTGTATTGTTTGTAACGTGTGTTGCTTTTGTCCGTTTTGGGCTGACTTGTGTATTTTTTTTATGAATCTGTTGCACTGTACTTTTGTATTTATGTGTTTTTATGAATTTGAGTGGATATGGTTTGGGGATTATTTTGTTCCTTTGTAATTTGTGCTTTTGTTGTTGTTTCTTTTTTGTATTTGTTTTCATGGTATTTATGTAGCGTGCTTCACATGTAAAAAAAAAAATAGATGGCGACATATTTGTACAAGTCCCGGATACCGAACGACTGTTGCAGTTGAAGGGAAGCTTTCGACCAAAACTCAGTTTTAAACTTCACTTATGAGATGGAGAGTAGGGGTAAGCTGCCTTTCTTAGATGTAGCAGTCATGGAAAGGAACGGCAGCTTTCATCATACAGTATATACTGAGACAAACATAGGGATGTGCCTTAACCCTGACAGCGACTGCCCGGAGAGATAGAGTGTTGTGAATGCTTATGTTGACCGAGCTCTTACTCACAGCTCTGGGTGGAAGCAGGTGGATGAGGAGTTATGTAGAATAAGGCAGATTTTGTTAACAATGGTTTCTCCAATGGTTATGTCGAAGACATCGTAAAAAGGAAGGTGGCGAGGTGTGCAACAGGCGACATAACAACCAATACAGCAATACCTGTACTTCCAATAAAATTGTACTACAGAAACTTCTCCACGGCCTACAAAGCAGAGGAAAGAGCCCGAAAAGAGATCATTGAAAGCAACGTTACTCCAACTAACGTCAACCAAAAGATAAAACAAACAATATATTATAGGAGTAGGAAAACCGCCAACCTGCTAATGAAGAATTCTCCCGACACCAAGAAAAACGCCTTGAAAGAGACCAACGTTGTTTACGCCTTCACGTGCCCACTTGGAGATTGTCAGCCCTAACGAACTCAGTATATAGGCAAGACAACAACGTCTCTCTCTAGGCGTTTAACAATGCACAAACAACAGGGCTCCATCAACGAACATATAATCGCCACACACAACGAGACGATCACCAGGGATATTTTGACGCGCAACAAAGGAATAATTGATAGATACAATGACAATAGAAAATTAGACATCAGTGAAGCGCTGCATATTAAGAAATCTAGACCAGCAATCAATTACCACTTAATACACAGTTACACTCTACCCACTTCAAGACCCCGGGCCAATGCAGAAGCTGGACCAAATGATTCAACAACAGGAACGGAAGCAACCAGAAGAACATAAACTGCCAACATGTCACACTCTTAATTTACTACTCCATTAATACCCCATTCATTTAATACCTCATGTATGTCATTTATCCATGTCACCTACCACCTCACCATTAGAATATATAATCAGGAGCTACACAGAAGAATTCTTTACGGGCTATTCATGCCCGTGCCACCTCTTGGGTGGCTTAATCTTTATCAATCATCATCAGAAGAATTCCCACGGGAGACATCTCCTGTCCACGAGGCTAACCATAGCCCGTGCTTGTCCATCACGGGCTCACTATAGCCTGTGCTACTTGGAACTTTTAGTTCCCAGTAGCTGAATCTTAAACAACAAGAAGAATTCCACACGGGAGACATCTCCCGTCACGCAGGGTGCAGTCGCACCTCCACAGATCTCCAGTATCAGCTCTTGATACTGGTAATGGCTCAAAAGGGCCACCACTTCCGGGCTATTCATGCCCGTGCCACCTTTTGGGTGGCTTAATCTTTGTCCATCCAGAAGAATTCAGAGCACCGCTCCTGTGCCAGGTAAGTCCATTGTGGGCTCACCATAGCCCGTGCTACTTGCCCCACTCCTGTGCCAGGTAAGTTACGGGCTCACCATAGCCCGTGCTACTTCAACTTGTTCAGAGTAGCTGAATCTATAACAACAACAACAACAACAGAAGAATTTTAACTCTAAACTGGATACCATCTCATGTTAGAATCCCATTAAATGAGAAAGCCGATGAAATTGCTAAATTCGCAACTCGTCATCCAGTGATACATAAAACAATTCAACCCAGCCTAGAGAACATAAAAAAAATCATCACCAAAAACCTCTCACACCTCAACAAAGCCTACCTACACCAGAGTAGCTGAAGGTTCGCCCTCTGCAATATGGTATCTTCAGGCAACCAAATAGAAAGGTTAAATATCCCAAAAGGAATCCACAGGAAATAGCAGTTAGGCTATATAGACTACACCTAGGTTACAGATGCAACTGGGAGATTGGTGAACCCCGACAGAGAGAGTGCATCTTCTGCCAACTGTCAAAGAAAAGCCATTACTTCACAATCTTCTGGAATGTGAAGCAACCAACGACCTTAGAAGAGCTTTAAGAATCCCTGAATCTTGCAGTGGCCACCCTTAAGCCATCAACACAGCCACTCTCCTGGTCAAAAAAGGTGTCCAGCAGCTGGACACCCTCATAAAGACTGTCAAGCAGTATCCTCCCCCGCGATAGCAGCTTGATGATTAAATGCGACCTCAGAATACTGAAAAGAATTACTGAACAAAAAATTGTACCACTTACGGCTATTCATGCCCGTGCCACCTTTGGGTGGCTTAATCTTTATCAATCAATTAATCAATCAGAAGAATTTGTCTTTGAGAATGTCAGGTGAGACCTTACGAAACGCATCACTAGCGTCAGACCCAAATAATAAGTAAAAATGAACTTAGGAGAGTTATTTTTAATCTTCCTGCTTCAGTGAAGAAAAACATAAGGATATCGAGAAGATTCGTTCTAGAAACATAAATTACAACTTTCTGTCGTTTTCAACGAAATATGTTTAAAAGAAAAACTGCTACCAATATATATATATATATATATATATATATATATATATATATATATATATATATATATATATATATATATATATATGCGAACAAGCCTGAATGGTCCCCAGGACTATATGCGAATGAAAACTCACACCCAGAAGTGACTCGAACCCATACTCCCAGGAGCAACGCAACTGGTATGTACAGGGACGCCTTAAACCACTTGACTATCACGATCGGACATAAGGAAGTGATAGCCTGAGCTATTTGAACCACTTCCCCGCCGGCACCTGGATGGTTATCTTGGGCATAGCATTTTATCAAATCACCTCATTTTTTGGGGCAACACGTGAGGAACACAAATGCGAACAAGCCTAATGGTCCCCAGGACTATATGCGAATGAAAACTCACACCCCAGAAGTGACTCGAACCCATACTCCCAGGAGCAACGCAACTGGTATGTACAGGGACGCCTTAAACCACTTGACCATCACGACCGGACATAAGGAAGTGATAGCCTGAGCTATTTGAACCACTTCCCCGCCGGCACCTGGATGGTTATCTTGGGCATAGCATTTTATCAAATCACCTCATTTTTTGGGGCAACACGTGAGGAACACAAATGCGAACAAGCCTGAATGGTCCCAGGACTATATGCGAATGAAAACTCACACCCCAGAAGTGACTCAAACCCATACTCCCAGGAGCAACGCAACTGGTATGTACAGGGACGCCTTAAACCACTTGACCATCACGACCGGACATAAGGAAGTGATAGCCTGAGCTATTTGAACCACTTCCCGCCGGCACCTGGATGGTTATCTTGGGCATAGCATTTTATCAAATCACCTCATTTTTTGGGGCAACACGTGAGGAACACAAATGCGAACAAGCCTGAATGGTCCCCAGGACTATATGCGAATGAAAACTCACACCCCAGAAGTGACTCGAACCCATACTCCCAGGAGCAACGCAACTGGTATGTACAGGACGCCTTAAACCACTTGACCATCACGACCGGACATAAGGAAGTGATAGCCTGAGCTATTGAACCACTTCCCCGCCGGCACCTGGATGGTTATCTTGGGCATAGCATTTTATCAAATCACCTCATTTTTTGGGGCAACACGTGAGGAACACAAATGCGAACAAGCCTGAATGGTCCCCAGGACTATATGCGAATGAAAACTCACACCCCAGAAGTGACTCGAACCCATACTCCCAGGAGCAACGCAACTGGTATGTACAGGGACGCCTTAAACCACTTGACCATCACGACCGGACATAAGGAAGTGATAGCCTGAGCTATTGAACCACTTCCCCGCCGGCACCTGGATGGTTATCTTGGCATAGCATTTTATCAAATCACCTCATTTTTTGGGGCAACACGTGAGGAACACAAATGTGAACAAGCCTGAATGGTCCCCAGGACTATATGCGAATGAAAACTCACACCCCAGAAGTGACTCGAACCCATACTCCCAGGAGCAACGCAACTGGTATGTACAGGGACGCCTTAACCACTTGACCATCACGACCGGACATAAGGAAGTGATAGCCGAGGCTATATGAACCACTTCCCCGCCGGCACTCGGATGGTAATCTTGGGCATAGCATTTTATCAAATCACCTCATTTTTTGGGGCAACACGTGAGGAACACAAATGCAAACAAGCCTGAATGGTCCCCAGGACTAGATACAACTGAAAACTCACACCCCAGAAGTGACTCGAACCCATACTCCCAGGAGCAACGCAACTGGTATGTACAGGGACCCTTAAACCACTTGACCATCACGACTGGACATAAGGAAGTGATAGGTGAGGCTATATGAACCACTTCCCCGCCGGCACTCGGATGGTAATCTTGGGCATAGCATTTTATGAAATCACCTCATTTTTGGGGCAACACGTGAGGAACACAAATGCAATCAGATCAGTTGTATCTAGTCCTGGGGACCATTCAGGCTTGTTTGCATTGTGTTCCTCACGTGTTGCCCCCAAAAATGAGGTGATTTGATAAAATGCTATGCCCAAGATTACCATCCGAGTGCCGGCGGGGAAGTGGTTCATATAGCCTCGGCTATCACTTCCTTATGTCGGTCGTGATGGTCAAGTGGTTTAAGGCGTCCTGTACATACCAGTTGCGTTGCTCCTGGGAGTATGGGTTCGAGTCACTTCTGGGGTGTGAGTTTTCAGTTGTATCTAGTCCTGGGGACCATTCAGTCTTGTTTGCATTTGTGTTCCTCACGTGTTGCCCCAAAAAATGAGGTGATTTGATAAAATGCTATGCCCAAGATTACCATCCGAGTGCCGGCGGGGAAGTGGTTCATATAGCCTCGGCTATCACTTCCTTATGTCCGGTCGTGATGGTCAAGTGGTTTAAGGCGTCCCTGTACATACCAGTTGCGTTGCTCCTTGGAGTATTGGTTCGAGTCACTTCTGGGTGTGAGTTTTCAGTTGTATCTAGTCCTGGGACCATTCAGGCTTGTTTGCATATATATATATATATATAATATATATATATATATATATATATAATATATATATTATATATATATATATATATATTTTTATTGTGTATTTAAAGGTTACAAAACATACAAGACAAATGCCTAAAGTTATGTATCTCTTGAAGCTCCTCCGCTTCCGGACAGGAACCGAGGACGCAGCAAGCATTTCCCCTCTGATCGCCACACTGAGGCGCTGAAACAAAAAACTGCAAGCCCTTGGGTCTCTGGTGACGTCGATGAGCTTGGAACCCAATTCCTTAGAAATATATATATATATATATATAATATATATATATATATATATATATATATATATATATTATATACTATATATATAACTGAAAACTCACACCCAGAAGTGACTCGAACCCATACTGCCGGAGCAACGCAACTGGTATGTACAGGGACGCCTTAATCCGCTTGACCATCACGACCGGACAAAAGGAAGTGATAGCCGGAGCTATATGAACCACTTCCCCGCCGGCACTCGGATGGTAATCTTGGGCATAGCATTTTATCAATCACCTCATTTTTTTGGGGCAACACGTGAGAAAAACAAATGCAAACTTGTTTGCATTTGTGTTCAGCTCTCTGCTCTGCTCCAGGCTTCGTCTCAACGTCTACGACACTGCTGTATCCAGGACTACTAAATAAATATGAACTCACTAAACACTGTGTATCTAATCAACCCAACAACGTAACATAACCGTACGTTACAGTATCAACAAAATTATTCACACACCCTCCGTCACTATGTAATAGAGTGCGAAAAGATACGTGAATTCAGAGACAATTCTATAATCAATGTTCCAGCAATGTGTAAATGTTTCATTCAAATTATCTGCTACCGAAAATTTTAGCCAAATATCCCCAGTTTGAAAACTGTAGGTAGTAACTAAGTGACTGTAACCTATCTACCCGCTGCCCACTGGATGGGTGGGGGGGGGGGGGGCGGTGTGCAGGACAAACATATCAATTATGACACTAGCTCTCTACATATGTCAGTTGCTTAACTTAGAAACTGTACTTGTGATCGATCTCGAACCCATTTATGATGTGACGACATATACTGAATTTTATAACTAGCTCATCAAGATTTTAACTTGCTTTGCTAAATGAATGTGGGGTTCAGTCTCTGAGCCCATTATGTGCCTCTGTAACCCTTTCCACTACCGCCCACAAGAGGGTATGGGGTGCATAATATATGAACTAAACAAACTAACTCTCTGGTTAGTATTTGCACAATATTTACTGGGTTAAATTTTATTTAAAGATTTTGTTATACTGTATAATATTTCTAAAATTCATTCTGATATTAAAGATTTGAGCAATTGAGGAATTTCATTACAGTTTTCAGGACACAGAATGTATCTCGACCAATTTTAAAACATTGAAGAAATGTTTTTTTTTTAGCATTTTTGGAGTGAATACATTATATGGCGTCATAGTGTATTCAAATTAATGTTAAATATATGAATTATTAGGAAACTGCAGAAGGCCAATTGGCCCATAGGTTTCAGAAAGCCTGTTAAGCTATCGAGGTCTCTCTAGGCCAGACAACATTTTGTTTCTTTTATTTAAAGTACAAAGCATTTACAAATGAAATAAACCATAACTTAGCTACTAAATGCTACCACATACAATACCCAAAACCTGGGAAGGATAACATATACAATTAAACAACTAATGT
>WNGS01003263.1:0-13527 GCA_020271785.1 Procambarus virginalis
GAAAGGATGGTTGGAGTTGCCACAAGTCGAGATGGAACAGGATGCCAGGGGGTAACATTCTGACCTCCACGATAATTTTTGGCCCAGCTGCCAGCTGGCTACACTTGGCTAAATCTTTTGAAAGCAAAAATTTTATATTTTTGTTCCTTTTTTCAGTAATATACACTATTATTCACCGATCTTAGGAAAATTAACAAATTTTCTGCTATCCCAACTTTGGCCGTAGTTGCTCAAAACAGACGAGCCTTGCATAGCTTCAAGGGCTTTCTCAAGACCTGCTCCTTTCTCAAGGAAAATGGGTAACTATTCTATTCTTGTAATAGTTGACACTGGTACACTCCTGCCACTGGCACATGCCAATTATAGACTCATTGTTAGTCTACAATTGGCATGGGACAACTATTATGTTTATAAAAATAGTTATGTATTTATATACGAGAGAAAGATGACAGGAACAGGCAAGTCATAAATCGCTAAAAACTAAATAACTCTACC
Organism: Procambarus virginalis; assembly: GCA_020271785.1. NCBI lineage: Eukaryota > Metazoa > Arthropoda > Malacostraca > Decapoda > Cambaridae > Procambarus > Procambarus virginalis. Next base: position 496 of record WNGS01003263.1, read on the forward strand.
AGGATTCGAACCCGCGACGTCCAGGATCAGATCTAAACGTACACGTACCGTGACCATCAATTTTTTTTACACATACTGAATATATATTAAGGAGCTAATTAAGCTAATGTTAAGTAGTATTCTAGACTAATACTAAAGAGAATAAAACTACTTCATGTTAGATTCTATAGCTTTAGTGGTAACCATATGATCCACATGGATCCACGAGTGTCGTCGGGGGTTGATCAGTCGTGGAGCTTAGTTAAAAAGCACCAGGACTGATCAATCCATATAGACGATTAATGGTGCGGTGGTCACAGTACTGTGTACGTTAGGGGTGATCGTGGACGGGACATTTAGAGTTCTAAGTGATATTTATATATATTTTATACATACATATACTGTAGTGTCAACCTCATAGCTTAGCAACCAGGTCAGGCGAAGTTCAGATACAGCAGAACGCTACCCACTGGAATAAACAAACAAAAGCCTGTCGGGAGAATTCCTGCCGAAGGAATTAGGCCACAATCAAGACTAAACAATCAGACACAATAGGGCCGCGGTGCGCGTCAGACCAAAGACATGGATACAACACACTCGCTACAACATGGAGAGATGGATTCCTTCCATAGCTTAACATGACTGCAAGTCTGGCCATTGTCAGCACTGCTCCAAGACAATAGTAATTACAATTTGGGTCTCTGTGTTGAAATGAGTCATTGAATGTCCCTCAAGAATATTTTTGAGATGACCGAAGGGAAGGGTTGCCGTGACCAGCTTACCTAAGTGTGCAGGCGACAATCGACTTGAGAATGGTCCAGGACGGATCGAAACGTCGTCGTCCCTTCACCTTCTAGTGTGTGGTCTGTTCAAATTACCAAAGTCTTCATCACAGCACTAGCATGGCGAGACTCGCCATTAATGCATGGACTGTGTGTATCTGTAAGGCTGTCATCTCACAGACAGCAGAGATCCACACAGCGGTTTAACTCTTCGTCTGTGACGAAAAGAAAACATTTCATCTTGTTTTTGTTGAGGTTCTGTAGAGGAAGCGGGCACAGTACTCTGGTCGCAGGCCAGGAGTTTGTCCCCGCGGGGTGGTGCGCGCGGCTCACGAGTCCATTCCAGGCCTCCAGAATTCCAATCAACACAACTCGTCTTACTCATCATTTGCAAGCCGCGTGTACAAGAAGATAAAGCCCAAGTTGGGCAAGTATTCAGCTTCCCCACAAGATATGTGGAGGTCAGTTGAGGCAAGGTCCGAGTTAGTACACTAAGAGGTGTGTAACCCACTTGGCTGTGTGTACAGTGGTGTTGGGCTTTGTTCAGGGGTAAAGTATACTTGCTCCTTGACGACACACGGCGTCACGGCCTGATACCACCGCCACGCTCACACGCCTCGAAATCCCATCATGCCAACCATAACTCCACAGCAAAATTAAAATGAGAAAAATATGGGAAAATAGAAAATAAACGCGTTGAATGTCGTATGAACGTCTTATGAACGTTGTGTGAAAGTGGCATTAACCCGTATGAACGTCTTGTGAACGGCGGGTGAGAACACTGGCTCGAGACAAAGAACTGAAACAGTGAATTAAAATATAGAGCAGAACAATGCAACAAGTTAAATGATGAAATATGTAACTACTGGAACAGAAGGAATAGGGAACGCCGGTCGGTCGGGTGGAGTGGACGGCGGCGGTCGGTCGGGTGGAGTGGACGGCGGCCGGTCGGTCGGGTGGAGTGGACGGCGGCCGGTCGGTCGGGTGGAGTGGACGGCGGCCGGTCGGTCCGGTGGAGCGGACGGCGGCGGGTCGGGTGGAGCGGACAGATGAACCACACAATCAGACCATGTCACGCTCTCACGGGCTATTCATGCCGTGCCACCTCTTGGGTGGCTTAATCTTTATCAATCAATCAATGTCACGCTATCCTCACAATGCCTACAAATGTGTACACTACGGTCACAAACGTCCACAATTGAGGGCTTTGTGGGAAGAAGCGAGCAACTGCACGAAAGACATAGTGTATCGTAAGCTTATACACACACATATATTACACGCTTATCAAAACGTGAGAAGCCTGATAAGAGAAGGGCGGGGTATGGCGGAAGCGATAGTGTAGCGTGGGAAGGTGAGTCATGGGGAGAGAAGAGATAAGGAAGAGGAAGAGGGAGAAGAGAGGATTTCCAGCTTTTTTTTGTTTACATATTTCAAGTTTTATATATATTCATTTTCTTTACAAGAAGGAGACATTTATTAGCTAACCTTTATCAAGTTTCGAACAATTAAAATTACCTGTTTATTATAACTTTAGATGGTTCCCTTGTGACAAGGGATCACAAGTAGGCTTGTGAGTGTGGGAGTAGACCTGTGGGAGAGCGTAAGTGTGGGTGAGTACTACTAGACAACACGGGACCGAAGTGGTGACCTGGAAGGTAGTAGCAGTACCTAAGGTAGTAGAAGGTAGTAGCACAATCGACTTGAGAATGGTCCAGGACGGACCGAAACGTCGTCCCTTCACTTTCTAGTGTGTGGTTTGGTCAACGTGTTCCAGCCAAGTTATTGTGACTCCTCGTCTGCATAGTAGCAGCAGTCCCCCCCCCCCCCCCACCGAGAGTACCACTACCAGCGTCAACACACTCAACCCCTCACCTCTCAGTCGAGCAACCAACTACAAAAATACCCAACACTATGTTCACAAATATGAACAGGTTATGGGAACATAATTACAAATACATGTTACTTAGGTCACAACCGAATCGAAGTTCAGAAAAGCAATGGTAACGTAACCAAGACCTCACAGAAATAGGCTGGGAAGAACAGCTACATAATACAAAGCTAAATCAGAACCTCTAGAAAATAGGCTCAGTAGCACTAGACATGTGCTCATGCCACTAGACATGTGCTCATGCTATTAGACATGTGCTCATGCCACTAGACATGTGCTCATGTCATATACCACAAAGAGAGAAAAGGATGGAAAAAAATTATGTATATAGGCGAGGAAAAATGGCAGAACACCTTGAATGCCCCAATATTCCAAGAACGACTTGGAAGGTTATGTAAGCAAATAGAAACAACAGAGCTACAAGAAACATACAAAAGCCAGGAGAGGTAAAGAACAAAAGACCATCAGTGAAACAGAACTAAATACTTTTTCTCATACGCAAATTCTTCAAAACCTCCATCTGGCATTGAACCTTGCACAAGGAAAAATGGAACTCTCACAGATAAAAAAAAAGAGGAAATTCTGAGGATACTATACGATTCCGTTTTCAATAAACCCCTGAACACATTGACGATCGATAATCCAAACGAATTCTAAATGAATGATTCCAACATGGAACCATAATATCAGATGTCACCAACTCCATCAGTAACCGTAAACAAACCATGCCTAGCACTCTGCCCAGGCCCACACTTCTGGAATTCTATATTGATTAAAAAATGCTAAAAAAAAACATCAGGGCTCTGTACTTCATTTTTAAAAAGAGCCTGAATAGTGGTGCTATCCCAGACACGCTTACAAAAGCGGAGATCGCGCTACACATCCAAGGAGGCAGTAAGGCAGATGCAAAATCTATGGACGAATATCATACATCATAACAATCTCTGAAAGAATGATGTAAAGTAAGCTTACAAAACACATGGAATGACAGCTTCTATATGACCCTGGAGACGGTGGTTTAGAACAGGCCGCTGGATCCTGCCTCACACAACTGCTGGACCACTATGACATGACCTGCCACGGGAGACAAGCAAAGTGCTCATGTAATATACGCACATGTCGCGAAAGCTTTCGACAAATGTGACCATGGTGTTAGTGTACACAGGAGGAATTACTAGCAAAGTAGGAAGATAAATCTTTTAATTTCTTAACGAACAGAACCCAGAGTGTAATAGTCAATAAAGTCAAATCGGAACCAGCCACCGTTTAAAGCCTAGTCCGCCAAGGTACTGTGCTTGCTCCGGTATCTGTTATCATCCTCGTGTCTGACAAGCAAGGACACAAACCATAGTACTGTATCATCCTTTGTACACACTAGGATTTTAATGATAGTAGACAACATTGGACACAAGAAACGTCTAAACTGATATAAATCAGGTTTTTCAATGGGGCAGAAAATATTATATTTAGTGAAAATAAGTTCAAAACTCCTTCGCTATGTAACATGAAAATATAAAAAAGGAAATTGGGAGTAATGCTGGAAGACCTTTTAGAGAAGATAACACTAGCTGTCACAACTGTAGGACATAAGATGGATAACAAGAACCTTTCACACAAATGATGAGGCTTCAAGACAATAGTGCTCTCTACGGTGAAATATTGTTGAACAATAACAGCCCCATTTTAAGCTGGATTAGTTGCCGATCTGGAGAACGTGCAGAGTACTGGAGAACTGCCCAATTACACTCAATAACACATCTAAATTACTATGAACTTTTACAATGTCTAAATCTGTATTTTCTAGAAAGCAGATGAGAGATATGTAATAATCTACACGTGGACAAGAGTGAGACTGGTTCCAATCTGGACACGGAAGAAGTAACTCCACAAGACCAAGAGGCATAATACGATGTACAAGTTACTAAAACCTTTATTAGTATTACTACAACTAATACTTATAACTAACTCATCGCATCACAAAAATAAATCATCAGTTGCATTACTGGAAACATTTTAGAGGAAGTGCTTGTGAGTTACCCCAAGTTAGTATTGTTTAGGGAAGTGTGAGAGTCGTGTATGAGTGATTGATTGATTGATGAAGATTAAGCCACCTAAGAGGTGGCACGGGCATGAATAGCCCGTAAGTGGTGGCACTTTTAAGCCATTACCAGTATCAAAAGATGATACTGGAGATCAGTGGAGGCCCAACTGCACCCTGCGTGACGGGAGATGTCTCCCAGACCAAATGGTCATATATGAGTGATTGATTGATTGATGAAGATTAAGCCATCCAAAAGGTGGCACGGGCATGAATAGCCCGTAAGTGGTGGCCCTTTGGAGCCATTACCAGTATCAAGAGCCGATACTGGAGATCTGTGGAGGTGCAACTGCACCCTGCGTGACGGGAGATGTCTCCCGTGATATATATATGAGTGGGATTGGGTGGTTATATATAGGAGCTGCCTCGTATAGGCCAATAGGCCTTCTGCAGTTACCTTGTTCTTATGTTCACGGCGCCACTAGTGAACAGGACCACACTGGGATAACTATCCTTGTCCTGTTCAAATTTCCACACTTATCTATATCATATAGATAACATATATCTAGGTAAATAACTTACTTGTTTATGTCATCGGTATCAAGGCGTTAATCCCAGTATCGATCAATGTTGACGTGAGTAGCACTTATGAGAGAGAGAGTAAGTTCAGGGAGGCACTGACACCAGTAGTGAGCGGGACGGGCCGGGTGGTAACGTGGAGCTCCCTCTACGTGTGACCCGTACTGAGCCAGGCCAGGTACTGAGACGCGACGGGCAACCGTCCTACCTCGTATGCCAACAACGTCTTGACGTCACAAGTCTTACCACCACCACGCTAATGCCCCAGCCCCACAAACTGCCGGTTATATGACCTACTGCACATATAACAAGCTTATTCACAACACAACTCCAGCTGAGGTATAACTACATATAGGGGGATATAGTGTGTCAGGGCAGAGTAATGTTTATGTGATCGTGTGTGTGGCAGCGAGAGCGGGCGGCACCATGTGCTAGGGTAACACGCGTGCCGTCTGCAACACGCGTCTGCAATTGACAATAGGAGGAAGACACGCATTAATTCTCGTCTTCTCTTTCTCTCCCACGTAATCTCGGGCCATTTCATTCTGTGAAAGGTAACCGTGCTGAAAATAGCTTCCGCGAGCAATACAGTATTTTACCGGAAATAAAAGTACACAGATGAACGAATTTGGGGTTAACTTTCTGTGCTTATTATGTGACTCTGTAAGCGTTACCACTACCGCTCACAGGATGGGTATGGGGTGCGCTACCACTCACAGGATGGGTATGGGGTGCGCTACCACTCACAGGATGGGTATGGGATGCGCTACCACTCACAGGATGGGTATGGGATGCACTACCACTCACAAGATGGGTATGGGGTGCGCTACCACTCACAGGATAGGTATGGGATGCACTACCACTCACAGGATGGGTATGGGGTGCGCTACCACTCACAGGATGGGTATGGGGTGCGCTACCACTCACAGGATGGGTATGGGGTGCGCTACCACTCACAGGATGGGTATGGGGTGCGCTACCACTCACAGGATGGGTATGGGGTGCGCTACCACTCACAGGATGGGTATGGAATGCGCTACCACTCACAGGATGGGTATGGGGTGCGCTACCACTCACAGGATGGGTATGAGGTGCGCTACCGCTCACAGGATGGGTATGGGGTGCGCTACCACTCACAGGATGGGTATGGAATGCGCTACCACTCACAGGATGGGTATGGGGTGCGCTACCACTCAGGATGGGTATGAGGTGCGCTACCGCTCACAGGATGGGTATGGAATGCACTACCACTCACAGGATAGGTATGGGATGCGCTACCACTCACAGGATGGGTATGGAATGCGCTACCACTCACAGGATGGGTATGGAATGCGGTACCAGTCTCTGGCCGCTGTTACCAGCATATCGCAGCAAAAGGTAGCGCCACCGAGGCCAGCGTACCATAGCACCATACCTGTATTGGTATGCGAATTATCAATTATTATCGAGCCGTCTTGCCTGTCAGATTGACGTTAGTTACCAGTTAGTGTATAACGCAGCTGGACGCCATACCTGTTTCTCCAGACTAAGAATAGTGTAGGTACTAGTGTAGGTACTAGTGTAGGTACTAGAGGGGCACTGAGACTGTAACGTACGATTATATTACGTTGTTGGGTAGATTAGATACACAGTGTTTAGTGGGTTTCATATTTATTTAGTAGTCTTGATTACAGCAGTCGGTTGTTGGTAGTGTCGTAGACGTTAAGACGGAGCTTGGAGCACAGAGCTGAGTGAGGCCGGAATCGCGGCCAGCTCTATGCAGGAGCGTGGCGGCTCGATGGGGAATGGCGAGTGTCTAAACTCGATGGGGGTTGTGAGAGTCTAAACTCAATGCAGTCGAAGTCCGCTGTCTGCTCGTCGAAGCGAGTATATTGTTGACATAATATACTCGCTACAAGACTATGAGAAGCTGGGTACTAGTGTAGTAGCTATATGGGCGCTGAGACTATGAGAGGGAGCTGGGAGAGCTATGTAGGTATTAGAGGGGCACTCAGATTACGAGATGGAGACGAAAATTAGGATATTTGACAAAGAGGTGGACGACTATAAGTACAACAATGCAGTTGGGACTATAAGGAGCAGGGCGGCGCTCCCTGAAGCGTGTGTGCGTGCGTGTGTAGGGTCAACACACAGTCTGGCCATAGCCGTTGCCCACCATCCTGTACGGCTCTTTGCAGGGGTGTCAATACACATGGATATCTTAAAACCGTTATGGGGGTTTGTGAGAACACTCATGCCGCCACCAGAGCAAGTTTGGGACGCGTTAAGGCAAGCCTGGTGGTGGCTGCAGGTATGGAGGCGAAGGGAGGTGTGGTGAGGGTGTTAGGGGTCAGGTGTAGAGTGGATGTTGTGACTGGTGTAGAGTGTAGGTGGGTATAAGGGATGGGTATGAGGCAGATGGTAGCCAGGGCAGAGATGTTCAGACCCGTTAAGTGCGGTGGACGACCTTGGTGTCCTAACTGCATCTTGGCTCTCACTGCCGACACCTCCCTCTCCTCCTGTCCTATATATACCTCCCTCTCGTCCTGTCCTATATATATACCTCCCTCTCCTCCTGTCCTATATATACCTGAACATATATACATCTAAACATACATTTTTGCGTGTCAAAATGAACAATCGAACACAAGTCAAGCCTGGCCTCGGGCCGGGCTTGGGGAGTAGAAGAACTCCCAGAACCCCATCAACCAGGTAATCGCTAAATTCTATGGACTGGGCCCAGAACATTTCATACCTACCGCCATCACGAAGAGGAGCATTCAAGCTGACCCCCCTTCTAAGGGGAGCATATACTGAGCGACCCCGACCCCCTTATGGTACCACAGAAATCATCTGGAGAGTTTTATTCATTTCCAAGCGGCTCCCGTTTAACGAGCTGGAGTCAAGAGTGTGCCATGCAGGCCAGGATTAAAGGGGGTTTCAGAGGAGACCCGCCTTTGCTTGCTAGTCACTCAAGGTCTGGAGTCCTTCCAACACACTCCTCAGATGATGCATTGAGAATGAAAGTGTTTAACTGTGCTGAGGTCTTTTTGTCACCCAGATGCATGCCACTAGGGACGGTCAAGTGGTGACCCCCAGTGTGTTGTAGTGACCCCCAGTGTGTTGTGGTGACCCCCAGTGTGTTGTAGTGACCCCCAGTGTGTTGTAGTGACCCCCAGTGTGTTGTAGTGACCCCCAGTGTGTTGTGGTGACCCCCAGTGTGTTGTAGTGACCCCCAGTGTGTTGTGGTGACCTCCAGTGTGTTGTGGTGACCCCCAGTGTGTTGTGGTGACCCCCAGTGTGTTGTGGTGACCCCCAGTGTGTTGTGGTGACCCCCAGTGTGTTGTGGTGACCCCCAGTGTGTTGTAGTGACCCCCAGTGTGTTGTAGTGACCCCCAGTGTGTTGTGGTGACCCCCAGTGTGTTGTAGTGACCCCCAGTGTGTTGTGGTGACCCCCAGTGTGTTGTAGTGACCCCCAGTGTGTTGTGGTGACCTCCAGTGTGTTGTGGTGACCCCCAGTGTGTTGTGGTGACCCCCAGTGTGTTGTGGTGACCCCCAGTGTGTTGTGGTGACCCCCAGTGTGTTGTGGTGACCCCCAGTGTGTTGTAGTGACCCCCAGTGTGTTGTAGTGACCCCCAGTGTGTTGTAGTGACCCCCAGTGTGTTGTGGTGACCCCCCAGTGTGTTGTGGTGACCTCCAGTGTGTTGTGGTGACCCCCAGTGTGTTGTAGTGACCCCCAGTGTGTTGTAGTGACCCCAGTGTGTTGTGGTGACCCCCAGTGTGTTGTGGTGACCCCCAGTGTGTTGTGGTGACCCCCAGTGTGTTGTGGTGACCCCCAGTGTTGTGGTGACCCCCAGTGTGTTGTAGTAATCCCCAGTGTGTTGTGGTGACCCCCAGTGTGTTGCAGTGACCCCCAGTGTGTTGTGGTGACCCCCAGTGTGTTGTGGTGACCCCCAGTGTTGTGGTGACCCCCAGTGTGTTGTAGTGACCCCCAGTGTTGTGGTGACCCCCAGTGTGTTGTAGTGACCCCCAGTGTGTTGTGGTGACCCCCAGTGTGTTGTGGTGACCCCCAGTGTGTTGTAGTGACCCCCAGTGTGTTGTGGTGACCCCCAGTGTGTTGTGGTGACCCCCAGTGTTGTGGTGACCCCCAGTGTGTTGTAGTGACCCCCAGTGTGTTGTGGTGACCCCCAGTGTTGTGGTGACCCCCAGTGTGTTGTGGTGACCCCCAGTGTGTTGTGGTGACCCCCAGTGTGTTGTGGTGACCCCCAGTGTTGTGGTGACCCCCAGTGTGTTGTAGTGACCCCCAGTGTGTTGTGGTGACCCCCAGTGTGTTGTAGTGACCCCCAGTGTTGTGGTGACCCCCAGTGTGTTGTGGTGACCCCCAGTGTGTTGTGGTGACCCCAGTGTGTTGTAGTGACCCCCAGTGTGTTGTAGTGACCCCCAGTGTGTTGTGGTGACCCCCAGTGTGTTGTGGTGACCCCCAGTGTGTTGTAGTGACCCCCAGTGTGTTGTGGTGACCCCCAGTGTGTTGTAGTGACCCCCAGTGTTGTGGTGACCCCCAGTGTGTTGTAGTGACCCCCAGTGTGTTGTAGTGACCCCCAGTGTGTTGTAGTGACCCCCAGTGTTGTGGTGACCCCCGGTGTTGTGGTGACCCCCAGTGTGTTGTAGTGACCCCCAGTGTGTTGTGGTGACCTCCAGTGTGTTGTGGTGACCCCCAGTGTGTTGTGGTGACCCCCAGTGTGTTGTAGTGACCCCCAGTGTGTTGTGGTGACCCCCCAGTGTGTTGTGGTGACCCCCAGTGTTGTGGTGACCCCCAGTGTGTTGTAGTGATCCCCAGTGTGTTGTAGTGACCCCCAGTGTGTTGTGGTGACCCCCAGTGTGTTGTGGTGACCCCCAGTGTGTTGTAGTGACCCCCAGTGTGTTGTGGTGACCCCCAGTGTTGTGGTGACCTCCAGTGTGTTGTGGTGACCCCCAGTGTTGTGGTGACCCCCAGTGTGTTGTGGTGACCCCCAGTGTGTTGTAGTGACCCCCAGTGTGTTGTGGTGACCCCCAGTGTGTTGAGTGACCTCCAGTGTGTTGTGGTGACCCCCAGTGTGTTGTAGTGACCCCCAGTGTGTTGTGGTGACCCCCAGTGTGTTGTGGTGACCCCCAGTGTGTTGTAGTGACCCCCAGTGTGTTGTAGTGACCCCCAGTGTGTTGTGGTGACCCCCAGTGTGTTGTGGTGACCCCCAGTGTGTTGTAGTGACCCCCAGTGTTGTGGTGACCCCCAGTGTGTTGTAGTGACCCCCCAGTGTTGTAGTGACCCCCAGTGTGTTGTGGTGACCCCCAGTGTGTTGTAGTGACCCCCAGTGTGTTGTGGTGACCCCCAGTGTGTTGTAATGACCCCCAGTGTTATGGTGACCCCCAGTGTGTTGTGGTGACCCCCAGTGTGTTGTAGTGACCCCCAGTGTGTTGTAGTGACCCCCAGTGTTGTGGTGACCCCCAGTGTGTTGTAGTGACCCCCAGTGTGTTGTAGTGACCCCCAGTGTGTTGTAGTGACCCCCAGTGTTGTGGTGACCCCCGGTGTTGTGGTGACCCCCAGTGTGTTGTAGTGACCCCCAGTGTGTTGTGGTGACCTCCAGTGTGTTGTGGTGACCCCCAGTGTGTTGTGGTGACCCTCAGTGTGTTGTAGTGACCCCCAGTGTGTTGTGGTGACCCCCCAGTGTGTTGTGGTGACCCCCAGTGTTGTGGTGACCCCCAGTGTGTTGTAGTGATCCCCAGTGTGTTGTAGTGATCCCCAGTGTGTTGTAGTGACTCCCAGTGTGTTGTGGTGACCCCCAGTGTGTTGTAGTGACCCCCAGTGTGTTGTGGTGACCCCCAGTGTTGTGGTGACCTCCAGTGTGTTGTGGTGATCCCCAGTGTGTTGTAGTGACTCCCAGTGTGTTGTGGTGACCCCCAGTGTGTTGTAGTGACCCCCAGTGTGTTGTGGTGACCCCCAGTGTTGTGGTGACCTCCAGTGTGTTGTGGTGACCCCCAGTGTGTTGTGGTGACCCCCAGTGTGTTGTGGTGACCCCCAGTGTTGTGGTGACCCCCAGTGTGTTGTGGTGACCCCCAGTGTGTTGTAGTGACCCCCAGTGTGTTGTGGTGACCCCCAGTGTGTTGTAGTGACCCCCAGTGTGTTGTGGTGACCCCCAGTGTTGTGGTGACCTCCAGTGTGTTGTGGTGACCCCAGTGTTGTGGTGACCCCCAGTGTGTTGTGGTGACCCCCAGTGTGTTGTGGTGACCCCCAGTGTGTTGTGGTGACCCCCAGTGTTGTGGTGACCTCCAGTGTGTTGTGGTGACCCCCAGTGTTGTGGTGACCCCCAGTGTGTTGTGGTGACCCCCAGTGTGTTGTAGTGACCCCCAGTGTGTTGTGGTGACCCCCAGTGTTGTGGTGACCCCCAGTGTGTTGTAGTGATCCCCAGTGTGTTGTGGTGACCCCCAGTGTGTTGTGGTGACCCCCAGTGTGTTGTGGTGACCCCCAGTGTGTTGTGGTGACCCCCAGTGTGTTGTAGTGACCCCCAGTGTGTTGTGGTGACCCCCAGTGTGTTGTAGTGACCCCCAGTGTGTTGTAGTGACCCCAGTGTGTTGTGGTGACCTCCAGTGTGTTGTGGTGACCCCCAGTGTGTTGTAGTGACCCCCAGTGTGTTGTGGTGACCCCCAGTGTTGTGGTGACCCCCAGTGTGTTGTAGTGACCCCCGGTGTGTTGTGGTGACCCCCAGTGTGTTGTGGTGACCCCCAGTGTGTTGTGGTAACCCCCAGTGTGTTGTGGTGACCCCCAGTGTGTTGTGGTGACCCCCAGTGTGTTGTAGATACCCCCAGTGTGTTGTGGTGACCTCCAGTGTGTTGTGGTGACCCCCAGTGTTGTGGTGACCCCCAGTGTGTTGTAGTGACCCCCAGTGTGTTGTGGTGACCCCCAGTGTGTTGTGGTGACCCCCAGTGTGTTGTGGTGACCCCCAGTGTGTTGTAGTGACCCCCAGTGTGTTGTGGTGACCCCCAGTGTGTTGTGGTGACCCCCAGTGTTGTGGTGACCCCAGTGTTGTGGTGACCCCAGTGTGTTGTGGTGACCCCCAGTGTGTTGTAGTGACCCCCCAGTGTGTTGTAGTGACCCCAGTGTGTTGTGGTGACCCCCAGTGTGTTGCAGTGACCCCCAGTGTGTTGTAGTGACCCCAGTGTGTTGTGGTGACCCCCAGTGTGTTGTAGTGACCCCCAGTGTGTTGTAGTGACCCCCAGTGTTGTGGTGACCCCCGGTGTTGTGGTGACCCCCAGTGTGTTGTAGTGACCCCCAGTGTTGTGGTGACCCCCAGTGTGTTGTAGTGACCCCCCAGTGCTGTAGTGACCCCCAGTGTGTTGTGGTGACCCCCAGTGTGTTGTAGTGACCCCCAGTGTGTTGTAATGACCCCCAGTGTTGTGGTGACCCCCAGTGTGTTGTGGTGACCCCCAGTGTGTTGTAGTGACCCCAGTGTTGTGGTGACCCCCAGTGTGTTGTGGTGACCCCCAGTGTGTTGTAGTGACCCCCAGTGTGTTGTGGTGACCCCCAGTGTGTTGTGGTGACCCCCAGTGTGTTGTGGTGACCCCCCAGTGTGTTGTGGTGACCCCCAGTGTGTTGTAGTGACCCCCAGTGTGTTGTAGTGACCCCCAGTGTGTTGTAGTGACCCCCAGTGTTGTGGTGACCCCCGGTGTGTTGTGGTGACCCCCAGTGTTGTGGTGACCCCCAGTGTGTTGTGGTGACCCCCAGTGTGTTGTAGTGACCCCCAGTGTGTTGTGGT
>WNGS01003264.1:30456-51322 GCA_020271785.1 Procambarus virginalis
GTTGGCCGGGTTTGCTGCAAATTTCAGGGCTGCCTCGGGGTAGTTGGCACAGTCTCGTGATAACTAGCGTACACTCGGTGTAATTACAGGTTAATGGTAACTAGCACAGGCTCAGGTAACTAGCACAGGCTCAGGGTAACTACCACAGGCTCAGGGTAACTACCACAGGGGTCAGGGTAACTACCACAGGCTCAGGGTAACTACCACAGGCTCAGGGTAACTACCACAGGCTCAGGGTAACTACCACAGGCTCAGGGTAACTACCACAGGGGTCAGGGTAACTACCACAGGCTCAGGGTAACTACCACAGGCTCAGGGTAACTACCACAGGCTCAGGGTAACTACCACAGGCTCAGGGTAACTACCACAGGGGTCAGGGTAACTAGCACAGGCTCAGGGTAACTACCACAGGTCAGGGTAACTACCACAGGCTCAGGGTAACTGCCACAGGCTCAGGGTAACTACCACAGGGTCAGGACCACTACCACAGGGGTCAGGTCCACTACCACAGGGGTCAGGGCCACTACCACAGGGGTCAGGGCCACTACCACAGGGGTCAGGTCCACTACCACAGGGGTCAGGGCCACTACCACAGGGGTCAGGACCACTACCACAGGGGTCAGGGCCACTACCACAGGGGTCAGGGCCACTACCACAGGGGTCAGGACCACTACCACAGGAGTCAGGACCACTACCACAGGGGTCAGGGCCACTACCACAGGGGTCAGGACCACTACCACAGGGGTCAGGGCCACTACCACAGGGGTCAGGGCCACTACCACAGGGGTCAGGACCACTACCACAGGGGTCAGGACCACTACCACAGGGGTCAGGACCACTACCACAGGGGTCAGGGCCACTACCACAGGGTCAGAGCCACTACCACAGGGGTCAGGGCCACTACCACAGGGGTCAGGACCACTACCACAGGGGTCAGGACCACTACCACAGGGGTCAGGACCACTACCACAGGGGTCAGGGCCACTACCACAGGGGTCAGGGCCACTACCACAGGGGTCAGGACCACTACCACAGGGGTCAGAGCCACTACCACAGGGGTCAGGGCCACTACCACAGGGGTCAGGACCACTACCACAGGGGTCAGGGCCACTACCACAGGGGTCAGGGCCACTACCACAGGGTCAGAGCCACTACCACAGGGGTCAGGACCACTATCACAGGAGTCAGGACCACTACCACAGGGTCAGGGCCACTACCACAGGGGTCAGGACCACTACCACAGGGTCAGGACCACTACCACAGGGGTCAGGACCACTACCACAGGGGTCAGGACCACTACCACAGGGGTCAGGACCACTACCACAGGGGTCAGGGCCACTACCACAGGGTCAGGTCCACTACCACAGACTCGTGACCTTACACCATCAAACATGTTAATCAAAAAATAAGCAGAGTTATAAGTAACAAAGGCGAAGACAAAAGTAGTAGTAGTAGTTGGTTGATACCTGGTTGATGGGGTTCTGGGAGTTCTTCTACTCCCCAAGCCCGGCCCGAGGCCAGGCTTGACTTGTGAGAGTTTGGTCCACTAGGCTGTTGCTTGGAGCGGCCCGCAGGCCCACATACCCACCACAGCCCGGCTGGTCCGGAACTCCTTGGAGGAATAAATCTAGTTTCCTCTTGAAGATGTCCACGGTTGTTCCGGCAATATTTCTTATGCTTGCTGGGAGGACGTTGAACAACCGCGGACCTCTGATGTTTATACAGTGTTCTCTGATTGTGCCTATGGCACCCCTGCTCTTCACTGGTTCTATTCTGCATTTTCTTCCATATCGTTCACTCCAGTACGTTGTTATTTTACTGTGTAGATTTGGGACCTGGCCCTCCAGTATCTTCCAGGTGTATATTATTTGATATCTCTCTCGTCTTCTTTCTAGTGAGTACATTTGGAGAGCTTTGAGACGATCCCAATAATTTAGGTGCTTTATCGCGTCTATACGTGCTGTATATGTTCTCTGTATTCCCTCTATTTCAGCAATCTCTCCTGCTCTGAAGGGGGAAGTGAGTACTGAACAGTACTCAAGACGGGACAGCACAAGTGACTTGAAGAGTACAACCATTGTGATGGGATCCCTGGATTTGAAAGTTCTCGTAATCCATCCTATCATTTTTCTGGCTGTCGCAATATTTGCTTGGTTATGCTCCCTAAACGTTAGGTCGTCAGACATCATTATTCCCAAATCCTTTACATGCTGTTTTCCTACTATGGGCACATTTGATTGTGTTTTGTACCCTGTATTATGTTTAAGGTCCTCATTTTTACCGTACCTGAGTACCTGGAATTTATCACTGTTAAACATCATATTATTTTCTGATGCCCAGTCGAAAACTTTATTAATATCAGCTTGAAGTTTTTCAATGTCTTCAGCCGAGGTAATTTTCATACTGATTTTTGTGTCATCTGCAAAGGATGATACGAAGCTGTGACTTGTATTTTTGTCTATATCTGATATGAGAATAAGGAAAAGCAGCGGTGCAAGGACTGTACCCTGAGGTACAGAGCTTTTAACTGCACTTGGACTAGATTTTATATGGTTGACCGTTACTCGCTGAGTCCTGTTTGACAGAAAACTGAGTATCCAGCGTCCTACTTTACCGGTTATTCCCATTGACTTCATTTTGTGTGCTATCACGCCATGGTCACATTTATCGAAAGCCTTTGCGAAGTCCGTGTATATCACATCAGCATTCTGTTTTTCTTCTAATGCCTCAGTGACTTTATCGTAGTGCTCAAGTAGCTGTGAGAGGCACGATCTTCCCGCTCGAAATCCATGTTGGCCTGGGTTGTGAAGGTCATTGGTCTCCATGAAATTGGTGACCTGACTCCTAATCACTCTCTCAAATACTTTTATTATGTGCGATGTTAGTGCAACTGGTCTATAATTCTTTGCCAATGCTTTGCTCCCTCCCTTGTGTAGAGGGGCTATGTCTGCTACTTTAAGTGCATCTGGTATCTCCCCGTGTCCAAGCTCTTCCTCCACACTATACTGAGTGCCTGTGCTACCGGCACTTTGCATTTCTTTATAAATATTGAATTCCATGAGTCTGGACCTGGGGCCGAGTGCATGGGCATGTTTTCAATTTCTCTTTCAAAATTTAGTGCGCTCGTGTTGATATCAGTTATATTTACAGGGGTTTGGATATCCCGCATAAAAAATTGTCTGGATCTTCTACTTTCATGTTGTTTATTGGAGTGCTAAACATGTCCTCATACTGCTTTTTTAGGATTTCACTAATTTCTTTGTCATCCTCCGTGTATGAACCTTCACTTGTACGAATAGGTCCAATACTGGCAGTAGTTTTTGCTTTTGATTTCGCATATGTGAAGAAGTATTTTGGATTTTTCTTTATTTCCTGAATTGCTTTCTGTTCTAACTGCCTTTCTTCAGTTTCATATGAGTGTTTCAATTTCCGCTCGATTTCTTCAATCTCCCTATTTAAATTATTCCTTCTTTGACGGGAAATTCGTGTCTGCATAAGCAGTTCCGTTATTCTTTTCCTGCGTTTATAGTGTCGTCTGCGTTCTCTTTCTACGTTGGATCTCTTTCTGGCTTTCCTCAAAGGAACATGTTTCAGACAGACTTGATACGCTTCCGAAGTCAGTTTTTCTATTCCTTCTGTAGGACTTTTATTACTTAAAACAGTTTCCCATGGAATGTTTGTAAGTTCCCTGTTTATTATCTCCCAGTCTATCCTTTTATTATTAAAATTGAATTTACTGAATAGCCCCTCTCGCTTTATCAACGTTTTAGGTCTATTCTGAGTATTGATGGTCGTTTGCACTTCAATGAGCTTGTGATCTGAATATGTGGTATCTGATATCGTAATGTCTCTGATAATGTCTTCATTGTTCGTAAAGACCAGATCTAGAATATTTTCATTTCTCGTTGGCTCCGATATCTGCTGACTGAGTGAAAATTTGTCACAGAATCTAAGTAGTTCTCTAATCTGTGGTTGGTTAGGTCCCGATAGATTTCCTGGTATAATATTATTGTTTGCTATTCTCCACCTGAGACTAGGCAAGTTGAAGTCACCTAGGAAGATAATATCAGGTATTGGGTTCTCCAAATTATCAAGGCTATTCTCTATTTTGTTTATCTGTTCTGTGAATTCCTCAGCCGTTGCATCTGGCGGTTTGTATATTAGAATAATCACTAATTTATTTTCTCTATTTTTAATCCCAGTACCTCTACCACCTCATTTGTAACGTTAAGGAGCTCCGAGCACACAAGGTCTTCCCTAATATACAGACCCACTCCTCCATGTGACCTAATTTTCCTATCACACCTGTATAGGTTATATCCTGGAATCCAGATCTCACTGTCCAACAATTCCCCTGCATGGGTTTCTGTGAAAGCTCCAAATACTGCATTTGACTCCGTGAGGAGGCCATTTATGAACTGTACTTTATTGTTTTGTTCTTGTTTTCAGTCCTTGTATGTTGGCAAAGATGAATGAGGTTACTCTATTAGTGATAGTTTGACTGGGAGACTTTTTCGGCAAGCCCATTATGCGTGGACATATTGAGTTTGTTCTGACCAGTGCTGATTGTTGTAGGGCAGTTGCCTGTTGTAGTTGTGGTTCCCTTTCGGTGTGTAATTGTATCTGTAAGTCTGGTATGCAAGTGGGTTTGGCATCCAGTTCCATACATTCTCCATGCTCCTCCTTTTGAATTTTCTTTCGGTCTGGTATAAAAAATTTTATACCAGACCGAAATATAAAAAAAACAGATATAAAAAAATTTTATACCTAGTACAGAGAAGCCCTGCGTCCTGTGACCTACACTTAACACCTAAGTGACCCCACACTTAACACGCCCACACCACCCACTTACACTTATGAGGTTTAAAGTCACTTGAAAAAAACTGGTACTTATAAAGTATGAGGTGAGAGGGAGGGGGGGGGGGGAGGTGTGAGAGAGTTTTGGGCTGACATAAGTCAGTGGAATAAATGAAATTTGGTATAAGGAATTGAGCTCGGAAAATTTCTAAGAATTTTCTTTATTCTTTAACCATTATTCCTGTCGTGATATTCAACTAGGTCGCCTGAGGAAGGACTTGCTTAGCTAACACACCAGTGTAGTAAGCAGCTCATTCCTCACTTTGGGACCCTGTACGAACAATTGACTAGGCGCGAGCAAACGCCGAGACCCCAATGAAATTGAAATCCCCTCCACTAGGTCGTCGACCTTCGCCATTCGCCGAAGCGAATCTAACGAGTAGGTCCTGGGCTCTCACAACAATAATTTATTGTTGTGTAGTGCCGTATATTTGATCCAAAGCTCAGAAATAAGTCTCCAATAGTCGAGTGTGAAGAACATTTGCATAACAATAATAATGTGTGGGGGTGTAACGAAAAGACAGTGTTAACATAACAACTTAGTTTATTCAATAAAGTACTAACTACTACAGCAAAACAAGAGAATGTCAATGACGTTACTCGAAATCCTTCCTGTGGCACTAAAAATGACAGCTAGACACCAGCCCCTCGGACTGCATAATGAACTAACTCGAACATAAGCGTGCCCACAGAGGAATCAACAAGCAAACAAGAACTAACAGATCTATAATCACAATTACAACAAATGACACAGTGAGTTCTGAAACACGTCTCCAGTAACCTCCTAACTGTTCTACGCCTCAGTGCAGTCTACACCTGCAATAGCGGTTGCAATGCAATCAAATCAGTAGCCTTTCAATGACATCAATAACTAATGGGTTCACTGGCAACTCCAGCACCCTTCCTCAAATTAATCTTTACGTTAACACTTCGTCCCACGGACGATCAACAATCAATACAATTGATTTACGTTAATAACCCAATAACATTTACGTTAATTTAATAACTCTTACAACTGTCACTAGTAACGCGGAAATTACACAACACTCTACCCGTCGAGCATTCAGTGAGAAAATCCCATTAATCCCTGTACTACCAGACAGCTGATTAATCTCTTTACTAGTTACGTTAATTTACGTTAATCGGTTACTAATCACTCAGCGATGGTAAACTCTGATTTACAATGTCCAAAGTGCTAAGAGAACGGTAATCACTCGTGATTACCTTTAGAGTAATTAATTACTATCCTCAAGATCAATAATTAAACAGTTAAATACGCAACCTTTCACACTGGCTCAGCAATTTACATTAAGGTATGAATTCCGTCTGAGCCTTCCATACTCAGACCAATTCAGGTGGCTAATAACAGTAATTAGGCACCACGTTTACGTTATTCTAAATGACGTTACTCTTCCCACGAGTCAATCAAGTGCCGGTACTTCCGGACATAAATAACGACGTTACGTTAATGGAACAATGTAGCCTTCGTGTGAGTCGATCAACAAGGATCGAGATTAATCACTTTGACTTCCTGAAACACGTCAATTACCCGGCCCACTGACCGTTAATTACGACAGACAATACTCTAATTCTTATCTGGCTGGTGGCTAGGCTCCTTGAGACTACCGTAGCTGCTTGCAGGAAAGTAAATTAACCCAAACGTATTCTACGTTACTCATATTGTAAAAGAACAAATTCTCTTAAGCAATGGGCGTTCCCTCGGTTACGTTATATTAATTGCCTCGCAATCACCTCACTGAATACTGGACTTCGATGTCCTACCAGATAAACAGGAGAATATATGTATATCCAAGTACTCGTCTACAGCCGAGTTCACCCACGACAATGTCAAATCACACTAACAAATCACAGTGATTTACGTTACAATCCGGTTGCAATGACAATACTGCAGAACCTAGTAAAATAACATACAGGACATGAACCCTCTAGAACACTGCCCCCACAATGACTTTACTGAACTGCAGTTACCCACGGTGATTGCTCAACTCTAGCAACAATCACTAACAATGACAACCCCTTTGCAACAACACACACTGCAAGTACTCTAATTTCCAAGTATTAGAATACTGCTCAACACTTACTTATTTACTGTTGCAAATGACCCCAGTGCTCTCAATAACCCCTAGAACATAGGTCCCAAATTTGCAATAACCACACAGTAAATAACACAATAACACTGGGCACCGTGACACTACGATTATATATATATATATACAATTACTGCTGACACATGTAGCCTACAGCTATCAAACGTTATTGGGAACACTAAGGAGATCTCGCACTCCTAAATCACATGGGTGAGTGATTTATCGATCACGCATGCCGAATAAACACTCCCGAGTTTTACGTTACTCGACAGAGCGAGGGCTGTCACTCCCGACAGCCTCGTCACTCACCAAATTCTACCAAAATTACGTTAATACTGCAACCACAATATGTATATATAATCACACTTCTCACGGCCCCTGGGAACAATACAAATTAATTAATTAACCACACTGTGGGCCACTCCACAATAATCATGCCAGGAATCACTGACGTTACCACATACCTGAGCGCTCAGTGTTGAAATTCCACACCTGCAAGACTACACATGAAATGATATCACTCCGTCCCACGGACGATCAAGAATGAATAATTACCACAATGGAATAATATAATTATTACATGGACATCCTCTCAGTCCTTGGCTAATCTATGTATATACTCTGTTCCCGTGTGTACCCACACACACACACACTCTGTACGTCTGTGCTCACAAGACGTACGTCCCTCAGGACTGACGAGATGACAACAAGGGTGATTATCTCCTCGCCCACACTTCACTTCACCTACAGGTGCTGCGTGACAATGCGACGGAACACTTGACCTCGAATTCAAGCTTTAGAGACTACTAATCACCAGAAATACACACATAGGTACTTACATTCATACTGCCGGCTTACACACACCATTCCCATACATCAGGCACCCCGCTATGGGTGGCTGGCTGGTTGGTACCTCCGCGGTATCGTTCGTACAATGGCGCGCACCGAACCCTCCCACAACACGGCTTGTTTCGTACCCTCGACCCACCGGTAAGTGAAGCGTTCGTACACAGGTGACGCGCACAATGATATCGTCTTAAACAAACATGGGAAATCTGCCTTAAAGCACTAACACTTATTTCCCCGTTCCCATCGACTGCTACAGAGCACTAGCAAGTCTAATCATCACTGGTATGGGATCTACGAGTCTGTTACTGCTCGTATGCACATTACCCCACGATCCCAGATAAGATCTTCTCTTCACTCGCTGTTCACAATGTCCATTCCCCTCCAAGCGACGACTACGGCCGGATTCTGTGACGACCGCTGTAGTAGATTGAAGCAGGAGTTGAAACAGCTGAGTTGTTGAACCACCACGACGCAATATACTCAATTTGGCCGAATTGAGCATAGGAGCGTCTTGACAGGGTGATGGTTCTGTCCAGAATGACGCTCACACCGTTGATTCCCGCGTATTCCTCGGAATAACCAATGAGAGGAAGGCATACTGGGGCCTACCCCTCTCCTCCAATCAGCGACGGTGTAGCATAGCCCCTAGGGCAACTCCAAGATGGCCGACCAACATGGCGGCTCAAGATGTTTACTAAGATGGCGTCTGTTTCCATGGCGACGCCTCAAGTGGCTCGCGCGCGGGTGGCCCGCAGCTACCCACGCCAGGCCTAACTGTTTTCCCGCGCAAACTAGAGTCTCGCCCTAGCTATACAATGAGAGATGCTATCGGCTCTATCTCTGTCCACAGACATGCTACCACGGCCACGGTAACATTTCTGGACTGCTGATGACTGGGGCTCTCACGTAAGCCCAAACACTAGATGTTTCGGTTGCTGGTTACCAAAGTTAAGTCCGCACACTTAACAAGTGCACTTAACAAGTGTACTGGCCTCCCACAGGCATAAGAGCACTATTGTAAGTGAGCTGGTGAACCATCCCCTCACATCAACCCCCCACTAAAAGATAAAATTTCCCGGAGGAAAATTTCATCTAAATCACCAGCCACTTACACTTTTGCTCTTAAGTGCATGGCGGCTGGGTGGTGGTGGTGATTCATCCGTTTTCTGTTGACGTCGGTGGCTCGCGGGACAAGATGTGACGTCACTGGCTCGTCCAGGGTGGTACTTCCTGACCGTAGTGCGGTCGTGCTCAGGTTCTGGGTCCAGGTTAAGCCGGCTCAACGCCTCGCAGCTTCCTTTCGTCAGTCCCTCACACTCTCGCCCCACAGGTCTGTGTCATACTGGACACAATGGATAGCACTATGGGATGGACTTACCAATGAAGTACAGACTCCACACCTTCCCTACTCTACCGACACAATTCCGACAGTTAGCAGACTGTCGTGACTTCCAGGTGACAGGGTCTTTCTTCCTGTCTGTCTGTCACTCTCAGACCGGGTTGCTCTACCGACTGAGTTGACTGGGCTGAGGCCTCTTCAGCAGCTGTCAAACCTCGCCCCTCACTGAGTACTGAGTCACTGACCTGCTCGTTCTTCAATCTCTCAGCGACCGTTCGTTTGTCTGAACGATCTTCCAACAGCCTGAAAGATTGGTCCAAAATATCCACTTCACTTGTGGGAACCACAGCTACCTTAGCCTCACCACTGGCAACATCTAGCAGACGTTTACTTCCTGAGTGGTGTTAACCCTCGCGGGTCTGGCTGGTGGACAGGTCGTGGCGGGATCAGCTGATCCGGGCCACACCCGTCTCACTGGGCTCACCCCCGTTTTCTGTGAAATGAAAGAAGGAAAATTGCTCTTTTTTCCTTTTACCTCATGCACCTGATCTTTCGCCTGACAAGAGGCGACCTTGACTTCCTCAGCTGGCGGCCGTGTGACATCGCCGTCAGCTGGTGAGACCCATCTGAGTCCCTCTGAGTCAGTTCTCGTTTTCTGTGCAATAGGGAGAGAAGGATGGATCCGGTTTCCTTTCACCTGCTGCGCCTCTTCTTCTGTCTGGGCGGCGGTGATCTCTGCTCGACCGGCCGGCTGACGCTTGGTGTCAACGCCAGCGGGTTTAACCTTCCTCTCACCTGTTCCTGTTTCCGCTGGGTCATTTCCACAGGACAGACCCACCTGGTTCTCTATACCAGGAGTATTACCTATCAAAAGTCCATACACTGCCTTCCTACTTAGTGCAGCTTTGATCTTACCTTTGATATATGGGGTGTCTACCAACACGGACACTTCTTCCATGTCCTTACCAGTGCCATCTGGGTACTGGACACGGAGATTTCGACCTGTTCTACTCTCAGGCCCAACCAAACTGCTCCTGACCATGTTAACTGTAGCACCCCGGTCTCGAAAGACACTCGTCCATTGCCCATTAACTCTTCCTCTAGTTAACTCGAGTGTGTGTCTTAGGGCATCACCTCCCACGGTACTCATGCCTGTAACTTGCACCTTGGTCACCTTCTTAGTCTTACGCCTAGTGTTGCTCGGGCACTTAGCTGCTCGGTGACCTGTCATGCTGCATGTGAAGCACTGGGTCCCTTAACCTTGGGTTTCTGTTGGTGTCCCTTAGACTTACTTTCCTTAGGTTTGGCTCCTGTACTTGGAGCTTGAGTGAACTGTTCAACCTTTGTCACACATCGATCTAGGTATGCATCCCTAGGATCGATCTTCTCCTCTCTTGGCAATAGAGGAGGTATCTCTACTTCCAGCGCCGGTACCTCTGAGCTTGGCGCGGTAGGAGGGGTTTGACTCCCCGTCCTTGCCTGTGATTGCACTCTTGCAATTTCCAATCTAGTCAATCTCTCGTGGTGGGCATTCCACATGTCGGCCACAAATTTGGCCTTATCCACTCCTTGCAGTTCCATAGCATCAGCTTGAGCTGCAAGGTACTGTAAAGTGAATTCCTCCTGGGGTTGTTCAGTCCCCATCCTGCGCAAATGTTCTGGTATCCGATTGACTTCATATGAAACGTTTCTGTGGCCCAAGGAATCAGTCCTTAGCCTAGGCTGGGGTCGCGACTCCCCTTCCTTCTCCTGGGGTGGACTCAATCCTACACCCCCTGACATACCGACTATACCACGGTCGGCTAGGGGAACTCCCTTGTCCCCTAGATCACTTCTGTTTGCTCTTTCTAGAAGTACACGCTGTACATAGGCATTATGGTCCTCAACATACTGCCGACATTCCTCATCTGTGCGAATGTCTCTATCCTTTGGCAGCACGCCATACCTAGCTGCATACAGATACATGTACTTAAACCTATAATCCTCATCCATTCTGTGTGTGTGGTGTGTGTGTACCTAATCCTGCTAACCGACAACAAACACACCCACAACAATATTGTTCTGCAATGTTCTGCACACCTTTCTTCCTAGGTTTCTCGACTTGATGAGTCTTACTTTCTGAGTATGAATCAAAAGTCTACGGCCCCACGTTGGGCGCCACGTTGTGAGAGTTTTTGGGCTGACATAAGTCAGTGGAATAAATGAAATTTGGTATAAGGAATTGAGCTCGGAAAATTTCTAAGAATTTTCTTTATTCTTTAACCATTATTCCTGTCGTGATATTCAACTAGGTCGCCTGAGGAAGGACTTGCTTAGCTAACACACCAGTGTAGTAAGCAGCTCATTCCTCACTTTGGGACCCTGTACGAACAATTGACTAGGCGCGAGCAAACGCCGAGACCCCAATGAAATTGAAATCCCCTCCACTAGGTCGTCGACCTTCGCCATTCGCCGAAGCGAATCTAACGAGTAGGTCCTGGGCTCTCACAACAATAATTTATTGTTGTGTAGTGCCGTATATTTGATCCAAAGCTCAGAAATAAGTCTCCAATAGTCGAGTGTGAAGAACATTTGCATAACAATAATAATGTGTGGGGGTGTAACGAAAAGACAGTGTTAACATAACAACTTAGTTTATTCAATAAAGTACTAACTACTACAGCAAAACAAGAGAATGTCAATGACGTTACTCGAAATCCTTCCTGTGGCACTAAAAATGACAGCTAGACACCAGCCCCTCGGACTGCATAATGAACTAACTCGAACATAAGCGTGCCCACAGAGGAATCAACAAGCAAACAAGAACTAACAGATCTATAATCACAATTACAACAAATGACACAGTGAGTTCTGAAACACGTCTCCAGTAACCTCCTAACTGTTCTACGCCTCAGTGCAGTCTACACCTGCAATAGCGGTTGCAATGCAATCAAATCAGTAGCCTTTCAATGACATCAATAACTAATGGGTTCACTGGCAACTCCAGCACCCTTCCTCAAATTAATCTTTACGTTAACACTTCGTCCCACGGACGATCAACAATCAATACAATTGATTTACGTTAATAACCCAATAACATTTACGTTAATTTAATAACTCTTACAACTGTCACTAGTAACGCGGAAATTACACAACACTCTACCCGTCGAGCATTCAGTGAGAAAATCCCATTAATCCCTGTACTACCAGACAGCTGATTAATCTCTTTACTAGTTACGTTAATTTACGTTAATCGGTTACTAATCACTCAGCGATGGTAAACTCTGATTTACAATGTCCAAAGTGCTAAGAGAACGGTAATCACTCGTGATTACCTTTAGAGTAATTAATTACTATCCTCAAGATCAATAATTAAACAGTTAAATACGCAACCTTTCACACTGGCTCAGCAATTTACATTAAGGTATGAATTCCGTCTGAGCCTTCCATACTCAGACCAATTCAGGTGGCTAATAACAGTAATTAGGCACCACGTTTACGTTATTCTAAATGACGTTACTCTTCCCACGAGTCAATCAAGTGCCGGTACTTCCGGACATAAATAACGACGTTACGTTAATGGAACAATGTAGCCTTCGTGTGAGTCGATCAACAAGGATCGAGATTAATCACTTTGACTTCCTGAAACACGTCAATTACCCGGCCCACTGACCGTTAATTACGACAGACAATACTCTAATTCTTATCTGGCTGGTGGCTAGGCTCCTTGAGACTACCGTAGCTGCTTGCAGGAAAGTAAATTAACCCAAACGTATTCTACGTTACTCATATTGTAAAAGAACAAATTCTCTTAAGCAATGGGCGTTCCCTCGGTTACGTTATATTAATTGCCTCGCAATCACCTCACTGAATACTGGACTTCGATGTCCTACCAGATAAACAGGAGAATATATGTATATCCAAGTACTCGTCTACAGCCGAGTTCACCCACGACAATGTCAAATCACACTAACAAATCACAGTGATTTACGTTACAATCCGGTTGCAATGACAATACTGCAGAACCTAGTAAAATAACATACAGGACATGAACCCTCTAGAACACTGCCCCCACAATGACTTTACTGAACTGCAGTTACCCACGGTGATTGCTCAACTCTAGCAACAATCACTAACAATGACAACCCCTTTGCAACAACACACACTGCAAGTACTCTAATTTCCAAGTATTAGAATACTGCTCAACACTTACTTATTTACTGTTGCAAATGACCCCAGTGCTCTCAATAACCCCTAGAACATAGGTCCCAAATTTGCAATAACCACACAGTAAATAACACAATAACACTGGGCACCGTGACACTACGATATATATATATATATATACAATTACTGCTGACACATGTAGCCTACAGCTATCAAACGTTATTGGGAACACTAAGGAGATCTCGCACTCCTAAATCACATGGGTGAGTGATTTATCGATCACGCATGCCGAATAAACACTCCCGAGTTTTACGTTACTCGACAGAGCGAGGGCTGTCACTCCCGACAGCCTCGTCACTCACCAAATTCTACCAAAATTACGTTAATACTGCAACCACAATATGTATATATAATCACACTTCTCACGGCCCCTGGGAACAATACAAATTAATTAATTAACCACACTGTGGGCCACTCCACAATAATCATGCCAGGAATCACTGACGTTACCACATACCTGAGCGCTCAGTGTTGAAATTCCACACCTGCAAGACTACACATGAAATGATATCACTCCGTCCCACGGACGATCAAGAATGAATAATTACCACAATGGAATAATATAATTATTACATGGACATCCTCTCAGTCCTTGGCTAATCTATGTATATACTCTGTTCCCGTGTGTACCCACACACACACACACTCTGTATACGTCTGTGCTCACAAGACGTACGTCCCTCAGGACTGACGAGATGACAACAAGGGTGATTATCTCCTCGCCCACACTTCACTTCACCTACAGGTGCTGCGTGACAATGCGACGGAACACTTGACCTCGAATTCAAGCTTTAGAGACTACTAATCACCAGAAATACACACATAGGTACTTACATTCATACTGCCGGCTTACACACACCATTCCCATACATCAGGCACCCCGCTATGGGTGGTAGGCTGGCTGGTTGGTACCTCCGCGGTATCGTTCGTACAATGGCGCGCACCGAACCCTCCCACAACACGGCTTGTTTCGTACCCTCGACCCACCGGTAAGTGAAGCGTTCGTACACAGGTGACGCGCACAATGATATCGTCTTAAACAAACATGGGAAATCTGCCTTAAAGCACTAACACTTATTTCCCCGTTCCCATCGACTGCTACAGAGCACTAGCAAGTCTAATCATCACTGGTATGGGATCTACGAGTCTGTTACTGCTCGTATGCACATTACCCCACGATCCCAGATAAGATCTTCTCTTCACTCGCTGTTCACAATGTCCATTCCCCTCCAAGCGACGACTACGGCCGGATTCTGTGACGACCGCTGTAGTAGATTGAAGCAGGAGTTGAAACAGCTGAGTTGTTGAACCACCACGACGCAATATACTTCATTTGGCCGAATTGAGCATAGGAGNAAGACGCACGTCCCTCAGGACTGACGAGATGACAACAAGGGTGATTATCTCCTCGCCCACACTTCACTTCACCTACAGGTGCTGCGTGACAATGCGACGGAACACTTGACCTCGAATTCAAGCTTTAGAGACTACTAATCACCAGAAATACACACATAGGTACTTACATTCATACTGCCGGCTTACACACACCATTCCCATACATCAGGTACCCCGCTATGGGTGGTAGGCTGGCTGGTTGGTACCTCCGCGGTATCGTTCGTACAATGGCGCGCACCGAACCCTCCCACAACACGGCTTGTTTCGTACCCTCGACCCACCGGTGAAGTGAAGCGTTCGTACACAGGTGACGCGCACAATGATATCGTCTTAAACAAACATGGGAAATCTGCCTTAAAGCACTAACACTTATTTCCCCGTTCCCATCGACTGCTACAGAGCACTAGCAAGTCTAATCATCACTGGTATGGGATCTACGAGTCTGTTACTGCTCGTATGCACATTACCCCACGATCCAGATAAGATCTTCTCTTCACTCGCTGTTCACAATGTCCATTCCCCTCCAAGCGACGACTACGGCCGGATTCTGTGACGACCGCTGTAGTAGATTGAAGCAGGAGTTGAAACAGCTGAGTTGTTGAACCACCACGACGCAATATACTCAATTTGGCCGAATTGAGCATAGGAGCGTCTTGACAGGGTGATGGTTCTGTCCAGAATGACGCTCACACCGTCGATTCCCGCGTATTCCTCGGAATAACCAATGAGAGGAAGGCATACTGGGGCCTACCCCTCTCCTCCAATCAGCGACGGTGTAGCATAGCCCTTAGGGCAACTCCAAGATGGCCGACCAACATGGCGGCTCAAGATGTTTACTAAGATGGCATCTGTTTCCATGGCGACGCCTCAAGTGGCTCGCGCGCGGGTGGCCCGCAGCTACCCACGCCAGGCCTAACTGTTTTCCCGCGCAAACTAGAGTCTCGCCCTAGCTATACAATGAGAGATGCTATTGGCTATATCTCTGTCCACAGACATGCTACCACGGCCACGGTAACATTTCTGGACTGCTGGTGACTGGGGCTCTCACGTAAGCCCAAACACTAGATGTTTCAGTTGCTGGTTACCAAAGTTAAGTCCGCACACTTAACAAGTGCACTTAACAAGTGTACTGGCCTCCCACAGGCATAAGAGCACTATTGTAAGTGAGCTGGTGAACCATCCCCTCACATACATTTTGGCCCAAGAGGAGAGGTGTTCAAGAGTCGTTGAGGAAAGAAGTGGATCGTATCGAAGAGGAACAGTTTCTCAGGAATAACTCTGGAATCGTCTTAATAATATATCGTACGAATGACTAAATTAACCTAAGGATTGTGGATATGTTGAATCCAGGCCCCGCGTAGTCTTGCGCTGCTTGACATTATACAGTAATAATTACGATGACATAACCGTCATTGTACCAGGAGTGCAGCGGTAACTGCTTTTTAACTACAAGTAGTACAGCTCTCAGGTTTGTATTGAAATGTCGCAATGCATCACAACATTCCATCTAACATATCCACAATACATAGTTTTGGTTTAGATTTATTAAGATTATTCGCGAATTTACCTTGAGAGCGCAGCGCGTTTTCAAATAAGGTCCACTTTTCATTATGACACACATCAGAGTGAGCAATCATCACTATAATTAATGACACCGCTGCCACCTTCATTTTCCCCCTTAATGTTCAGCACCATTGCAACTACTGCTGTACTGTTACTACTACAACTGTACTATTACTACTAATACTAATAATAATAACGTTAAACTCAAATTTCAGCCCCATCATATATACCCTGTAGAACAGCAAACACACTGTAGCTTGTCACTACAAATATCACTTTCATTTCCCTGTTGATTGCAGCAGGTACTTGGGTGCGGACCTCGCCAGATGGCCTCACAAGTTACAAAGGATCCCATCTCAAGTAATGCTATTCTCCCCAACCTCTCCCAGCCCCCTTCACCTATGAAACCCCGTCACCCATACCCCAGAGTTCCCCCGACCCCACCCGAGTACCTCTCACCCAGTACTCACCCACCACTACACACGCCCAGTTATAAAATGTTTTATGTGCTGTAATGTTTTTGTGCCAGGAGACTACTTGGTGGAGTCCTGAGCACGCGTGCCCTCATGAGGGCCTGCAGCTAAGATCCTCATACTCATATTTTTCAGACAATTCTTCGTTTGCCCGGCCGAGTTTCCTCATCAAGTTCAACAACATCTGAAATCATTATTCAGTAAATCATTTTGACTATTATGTAACTTTCTCCTATTATAAATTTAAACTTGGGAAAGTTTTATTTCTGATTAGTGCGTCAGTAATGCCCGTACTGTAAGATTGCTTTTCGTGTAAGAAAAAACAATTCTATTGGTTAGAGTCTCTAGCCTTCTTGAGTGACACGCCCACCCAATGTTTATCGTCAAAATAAATTCAAATGTGCTTGTTGTTTAGCATCAGTATTCTAAAGCAAGTTTTTATTTGGGCAATTAACCTGATCTGTATAGGCTACTTCCAAGCGTTTTTTGTAGCAATTTATCAAAGCAAACCTGATTGTATGTCCTTGCAAGTTAAATATTCTTGATCTCTTGCTTATGTGATTCGCATATTATTTTAAACAAAGCTCAGCTGCTGACAATTGAAGGACGGGGAAAACCGGTTGCCCCAACACAGTGTATTTGGCAGCTCCCACGCACGCTTGTGTACTGTTCCTTCCAATTTGAATGGTGCCACTTTTTTTTTTAATTCGCAAGAGCAGCTTCCATGGTTTGCTTAGTGTCCTTGACGTTGCGTGATCCCTCCACGACCTTACCTATAATCAGCGTGAAACAAGCTCACGATGCGTGAAAGAAGCCTTGTGCTTGGTGAAGCTGGCGAACGATGGCTTGTTCCAACCCGTCCTCGACTCAAGTCCATTACATTCAGCGGTCAACCCCACAGACGCATTCATAAATTTTAACATGCTGTTCATTCAAAACGGGAATTTTCTCAAGTATAAATTAATAATATAATATATTGGCATATTGTGTATATATAGGCATAGGTTAGGTTAGGTCAGGTGTTTAGGTTCTGTTGGCGATTATTTGTATTTGTAGTACGTGGGTGAAGCATTTATAGCGTTGTGATTCGAACAAAATTCTTCAGTGAAGCACTTGTTCCGGATATGTTCGAACGTCAGCAGTTGTGAGTCGTGTGTAAACCGCTTTTCATTCATAAACAGGGGGTTTGGCGGGTGCATGGAATCACTTTTGGATCTTTGTTTGGAGGACGGGCTGCTTGTTCAGTGTAAACTTCGAGACCATTACGAGTAGTACAATGAATCAAATGTTTCCTGTCATCTGCTAAAGTTTTCCAAATAATGATATTAAAAAAAAGGATGCCCAAGGAATGAAAACAAATGATGACAAATAGTCCTGTGAAAAAAAGAATATGTATGAGAAAGCTCTTATTCAAGTTTCTAAGATATCATCAGCCAAGATTTACTTAGGCAATGCAAAAGCGTAACTCCCAGTACTAATAACTTAAAAATAAAATCACGTCTGCACTACACCATCCCGATCTCGCACACAACTCTGAAGAACACAAACCTGGCGATTTGCCGCAAGGTTCGTGTATTATAATAAAATACAAAAAATGTGAGATATGTGCTATGAGAACAGACTTAAGAAGCTTACCTTTCAATCACTGAAAAAGAAACCAAATAATACATGATCACGACATACAAGATACCGAGAGGCATAAGAGTTGATATGGACAGACTTCTTCAAATCAAAAAAGAAAACGGGAGAGGCGGAAAATTGAAACATAAATGAGCACGAGGGATGTAACAAAGACCATACTACTTTTTAGCGTACGAGTAGTGAATAGGTCTAGCAATTGATGGTTATCTAACTCAGTTCAAGTAGAGTTGGGTCCAAGAGCTAATCCTCCCTGCCCAAAAGCATACACGTATGAGCACATCATTTCGACGAGGGGTATGGATAAACTTTACTACGTCAATTAACTCGATTAAAAATCTGTACTGTATATGATTTTCTACTATTTGAAATAAAACATTAATAACGGAGAGAATGTATGCAAATGTTCAAACGTTATGTAGTAATTTTGAACGTTTTAAAGTGTTGGGCTGGAGAGAACGTTTGTGGGAGGTGAGGAATAATGTGCGTGTGTGACGTAGTGTTACGTCATCACATCAGCTGAGCCGGGAAGGGGGAGGGGGCAGCCATGCTTGCCAACGTTACCAAAAATACCGTTTTTAGTGAAATGATCCACGCCGTGTTAATTAAAATGTCACGAAAACGTATACATGCAAATACGTTACTTCTGAAGACTTTAAGTCAAATATATACGTTTAAGCAGATTCTTATTTCTTCCATTTAATATGTTCATATGAATCGTTTCGTCTCGAACGTTTCCTCTTTATTTTGCTTTTTTTCATTAGACCTACTATGCATGGCGTTTTTGTTATCAGTTTTACAATAAACTTACATGGCACATACGCACACTTTTCAAGCGTTGTATCTTATATCATCTGCATGTAGACTAAAGACAAATTTATAAAGTAGACACCTTTGGCAAGGATTCAATGAGCCGCTGGTGCAGACGACGCAGCAAGAAATATAAACAGAGTCGAGGTGAACCCCGCTTCTCGCTGCATATACATTGCCTTTTCTTTAATCATGAATCATTTTTAGGTCTAAAGTACATTTGGTGGTTGTTAAGTATAATAGTGTCACGGTCATAATAAACCCTCCCGCGATTGATCGGACTTGAGCTCAACACGAAACATAGTGAACGCAGTGAACAAGAGAAGGATGGAGGCAAGGCTTTGTTCTAGAGCTCCTCGCCTCAGTCTTAACACCTTCCTGTCTTGCATACCAAAATGATTTGTCCAAAATTCTGGGGAATTTCACTTGCGTTATTGTTTAAAGCTGGATAATTGCTACATCTGCTGCTTTAAAAATCGCCCAAAGCTTTATTTTTTATTCCACTGAATTTAGTAAAACCAAACTTGATTTTAAGAAGATTAAAAGAATTGATTACTATCCACAAACTAGTTTTGTCAAGTTTACGTTCTCTAAAAGCACAGCTGTTTCAACAATGATTATTTCCCTATCGATACCGTCACACTGGGAAAATTTCCACCGTTTCATAAGAAACGTGTTGAGAATAAATTTCGAATGGACATGTAATAAATTTTACTCTTGTGAGAACTACATTTAACAAAATTTGTACTTGAAGGAATAATGCAGAAATTGTTACGTCTCAATTCAACACATAATGAAGTAATGTATGACTACAATTCTGCCGTATCATGTGTTCTACAGTGCCTATGAAGAGTTGACAGTCAGTAATACCTACATCTATTGTGTTATACCATGCTTGCAAATGCAGTAACATACTCCCCTTGCCACAAACATCAACTAATATGCCACATTTTCACATGATCGTGCAACAAACATTAACTATTCAGTATACTTCCCTCAGATTAAACACAAAATACAGTGCTACATCTCCACATAATGTGTAACCAAAGCAACATCAACACGTACTGAGACTGTTGTTTTCCTTTGCATCATTGCATCTATTTACCACCTTGATGACTGCCCTCCCAGCCATACGGGTTTGCACCACCTGAGACTGGCGGAGGATAACATTAGTTAAGTCGTTTCCGAACTTGGGCTTCATCTTCGTCTGACTATGTTCCCGCAACACACTAAAAGTCTTACACTACGCTCCTCAGAAGCTCTTGAGTTTTGTTTTGATTGCGCGCGAGGTGGGTTGCAGGTTTTATATGAGGCGCCGCGCATGGCAACTCCTACCCGTGTTGTCATACGCACCAACAAGTGAAATTATCGTACACCATACTTAAATATTGAACTTCAGCGCAGCAAATATATATAGATGATGTTATCATGTATAGATAATTAAGCTATTGCAATAATTGTGTTATTTTATATTATTTGTTACGTGAGTTGCGCCGTGAATAGCGTGTGAGTCGCTAGTTTAGTCAGGTTAAACACCGTTCGGCCTAGCCAAGGGCACTGCAGTGTGTTAAGCTGAAAGAGAACACTCGTACCTGACCACTAAGGTAAAAATGCTCATTCGCAAATGA
>WNGS01003266.1:0-14130 GCA_020271785.1 Procambarus virginalis
TTGGCTTATTAGGCAAATCGGCCTTGCATGGTAGGCTGAGAAGTGCGTTTCTGGCTACTAGTACGACATATATATATATATATATATATATATATATATATATATATATATATATATATATATATATATATATATATATATATATATATATATATATATATATATATATATATATATATATATATATATATATATATATATATATATATATATGCGGAAAAACCACAAAGAAATGGAGAAGAGAGATGAACGTTTCGACTCGCGAAAGTCGTTGTCAACATCAGACTGACTGAGAGAAGTAAGGAGAGGGTACAGGTCAGCACATGGACCTGACCAACCCATCTATGGGGAAAGGATTACCAGAAACAGGAGAGATCAAAGAGGATTAAGCGGTCAGAGAATAAGGAAGAAGATTAAGGAAAAGCCTCATGTGACACACAATAATTGAATATAAAATTGTAATGAGACATTGTATGCCTCCCTTATCAAAGTTTTTTCTTAAACTGTTGTGTAATATTGTAACTTAAAACTGGATCAAGTTTGTACATACCAGTACTAACATTGAGAAGATTTGGACATTGACTAATTAGCGCAGACTCAATTAAATTCCGTTCCACAAAGCCATTGCAATTGGCAATGCTTTTCGCCCCATCCCAATTAATAGTGTGATCACACAAACTTGTATGTAGATACAAAGCATTAGACGTTTGGGCAGTTCTTATACTGTAAGCATGTTGGGACATGCGTAATTGTAAGGATTTTCCTGTTTGTCCAAGGTACACAGACTCACAATCATTACAAGGAATCGAATACACACAACCTGCTGTACCAGGGGAGTTTTTTATTAAATTAGACTTGATCGTATTATTAGTGAACACCAAATTGATATTAAGGTTTTTAAAAACTGGGGACAGTTTCTCAAATCCCATCGCATAAGGTACCACCAATGAGTTTCCATTTTCTGGTTTCGCTTTGGAGACATTATTATAAAACGTACATTTAGCTTTCCCAAACGAACAATCCAAAAACATCTTAGGGTACTGTAAACTCTTTCCAATTTCATATATTTTAGCTATCTCTTCATCAAAAAACTCAGGGCTGCATACCCTCAAAGCTCGAAGAAACATTCCTGAAAATACTGCCTGTTTAACTTTACTATGATGATTCGAATAATAATGAACAAACGACCCCACGTTGGTAGGTTTTCTATACACATTAAATTTGAACCTTCTATTGACTCTATGAATCATAATGTCCAAAAATGGAAGAGTACCATTCTCCTCATTTTCACATGTGAATTTTATTGAAGGTACCAAAGAATTAAGTTCATTAAGAAAAACAATTTGGTCTTGGTCACTCGGCCATAAGCACAAAATATCGTCGACATACCTAAACCAGACTACATTAGAGGGGATAATCCTGGATAAGATTATCCAGGATTATCCCCTCTAATGTAGTCTGGTATAGTCTGTGTATGGTGTAGTCTGTGTATAGAAAACCTACCAACGTGGGGTCGTTTGTTCATTATTATTCGAATCATCAGAGTAAAGTTAAACAGGCAGTATTTTCAGGAATGTTTCTTCGAGCTTTGAGGGTATGCAGCCCTGAGTTTTTTGATGAAGAGATAGCTAAAATATATGAAATTGGAAAGAGTTTACAGTACCCTAAGATGTTTTTGGATTGTTCGTTTGGGAAAGCTAAATGTACGTTTTATAATAATGTCTCCAAAGCGAAACCAGAAAATGGAAACTCATTGGTGGTACCTTATGCGATGGGATTTGAGAAACTGTCCCCAGTTTTTAAAAACCTTAATATCAATTTGGTGTTCACTAATAATACGATCAAGTCTAATTTAATAAAAAACTCCCCTGGTACAGCAGGTTGTGTGTATTCGATTCCTTGTAATGATTGTGAGTCTGTGTACCTTGGACAAACAGGAAAATCCTTACAATTACGCATGTCCCAACATGCTTACAGTATAAGAACTGCCCAAACGTCTAATGCTTTGTATCTACATACACGTTTGTGTGATCACACTATTAATTGGGATGGGGCGAAAAGCATTGCCAATTGCAATGGCTTTGTGGAACGGAATTTAATTGAGTCTGTGCTAATTAGTCAATGTCCAAATCTTCTCAATGTTAGTACTGGTATGTACAAACTTGATCCAGTTTTAAGTTACAATATTACACAACAGTTTAAGAAAAAACTTTGATAAGGGAGGCATACAATGTCTCATTACAATTTTATATTCAATTATTGTGTGTCACATGAGGCTTTTCCTTAATCTTCTTCCTTATTCTCTGACCGCTTAATCCTCTTTGATCTCTCCTGTTTCTGGTAATCCTTTCCCCATAGATGGGTTGGTCAGGTCCATGTGCTGACCTGTACCCTCTCCTTACTTCTCTCAGTCAGTCTGATGTTGACAACGACTTTCGCGAGTCGAAACGTTCATCTCTCTTCTCCATTTCTTTGTGGTTTTTCCGCATACAAATGATCAGTGTTTAGTGATCGTCAATTGCATATATATATATATATATATATATATATATATATATATATATATATATATATATATATATCTTAATATTAATACACATATTTACACTGTGTCGCTTTCACTCAGGACACTCAATAGATTGGTAGTGTTCCACATATCCCGGCAGGTCCACTACATCCAGGTACACGTCGTCCACACTCAATGGCAATCACCGGCGAGTTCACCATCGGTATGGGCAAGTCCACACACTGTATCGTCATGATGTCCTAATACATCTGCTCTCCAGAAACACTGGCAGAGGACTTCAGCAACAAGCTGACAGGGGGTCTCAAATAGTCACGTACAAGGGTAGCTAACTCCCTGGCAGAAGTCTCTAGCAACCAACTAGCAGCACTTTTCAACAGACACACTACTGTCGTCACATAACTCTTCTTGGCCAAATCCCGGGTACGTTGCTCCATACAACACTGCATAAATCCAACAACTAACACTGCTACTACCAACGGTGGCCACTTTGTCCTCTCACAGGGCCGAGTCAAGAGTTCTGGACTGCCCAAGGTGAACTGCTCACCTCAGCATAATTGCCTCCTCACGTCACTTCTGTGAACATAAACGTCATTTGCTAGACAGACAGTATACTAGGTGACCTTAAGATAACACCCTTCCACCGGGGAACTGAAATTGTAATTGCAGGCATAACCTAGATGGCATTGATATCATTACGCCACCCACCAGAGATCATCATCATCGACCACACCTTCTAAACTGAGGTATGAAACAGGAGCCTTTCATCAATGCCACGCCACCACCAACAGATGGCGTTGTCTGCGATGCACCCAATACCTGGGAGATAGAATGCAAGTCCATAGATGGTGCAGAAATCGCAACCCCACACTCCAGCAAGGGTGTCGATACGTAACAAATATGTAAATAATTGTGGAGGATTGTTTGATAATGGATCACGCTTGACTGGTGGAGCAGACTCATAATAATGTGAACATGTCGTCATAGCACTCGGTAACTGTGAAGATTCCCACCAGGTGTCTCAAGGCTCTTTATCAACTACCATCAATGTGTTTCAAACTACACCTTTTTTGAACATATTTTGTAGCGTCTGTGCAACACACGCTACAAAATTTCATCCTGTATATATTCCATATATACAGGACATATATATTTATCGCTTTTGGTAAAGACGGTTCATCTTATCTATTATTATCCATCAGCGGAAGAGTTTCGAATGGGTTGATTTCGTCCCATATTCTATTTAGTGTGTACATATAATTCATTCTATATATTTCTATGTATCCGGATATGACTTCATATACTAGTGACTCAACTTTGCGGGCATCTTCATGAACCATTATTGGACTTATTAGACTTATAAACTTATAGACCAGACTAAAAGACCTATTAGTCAAATTGTCCTAAATCGAACCCTAATTTGGTTCCTTGTGGGTCACTCCGCATTTGCAACATCCCCTAATTACCAGCTTCACTTGAAACCTCATATCTGTCTCCAGAAAAGTCGGAAATTCTGTTCGCGTTTAAAAGGTAATTAAATTCAATTATTCTGCATTAATCCAATTTGCTCGTCTACTGTAACATTATTACATCTGGAGACGACTCCTCATCTGAGGAGATTAATTATAACTCTTGAAGGAATTAAGAGAAAGGGTGAGAGGAATGAGCTGCCATCTAGGTCGATTGACAGAGACAGTTTAACAGGTTTCAAGAAGAGGTTTCATTATTACATGGCGTGAAGGGTGAATTTAAACAGGACTCGCCTTGTATAGGCCAATAGGCCTCTTGATGTTCAAGACTAAAGAAAAGTCATTCACGTTCCTCCAGAAAGTTTGTGTATTTTAGTTTTTATCAATGACCACATTTTCCACGGTTAATACCTCTGGTTCTCCACCCTTTATCCGTCAAGAACAGACAGGAACACACTGAAGCTTTCTATTCGCAGCACCAGCTATTAAACTTCCCCGACACCAATGAACTATAAATTTCCTTCTTTGTATACACGTGTCTAAGAAATCATTTATATTGGCCAGACATATGCAACACGAGACAGTTGTTGATATTCCAGGATTCACTAAGATCCTGCTCGGACCTGAGACACCCACTCGTCTCTTCCACACAGTCTAAACTGTTTCTAAATTTCAGGTGTTGTTATATAAACTACTAAACTACTACCCATTTTACACCACCATATATTCCACGGCCATATATTCCTACGCCATATACTCCAACGTCATATATATTTTAACACCATATATTCCAATGATATATATTCCAACGCCATATATTCCAACGCCATATATTCCAACACCATATATTCCAACGCCATATATTCCAACGCCATATATTCCTACAGCATATATTCCATCATCATATATTCCAACGCCATATATTCCAACGCCATATATTCCTACAGCATATATTCCAACGCCATATATTCCAACGCCATATATTCCAACGCCATATATTCCAACATCATATATTCCAACGCCATATATTCCAACGCCATATATTCCAACGCCATATATTCCAACGTCATATATTTCATTCAAACTTTTTTGACGAGTTGTATATGATTGGTGTTTCACGTGGTCCATCGTAGCATAAATAGGAAGGGAGAAAAAAAATTATTGAATTAAGTGTCAAAAAATTTCCAAAAAGGTAAAAAATTAACATCAAACATAAGTGTCAACTGAAAATATCTGTGTGACTCTCAGGTATCACTATGTCATATAATTAAAATATTTAATAATTAGTTTTATCCAAACAAAATTTAGTTAAAAACAAAAATATATATTTTTTTTCCATTTTTGTTCTTATTTGATTATCGGACAATTTCGATGAAACATTTACACCTGACTGCAGGTAAGCCTATCTGTTAGGGTGCCATGTTTGGAGGAAATTGGTTGATGTCAACCTCAGCCACAGATGGCAGCACCTTAGATTATATGTTTTACTTATATATTTTCAAGTAATATAAACGTTTCTATAACTTTCATTATTTATTCAATTTACATGAAACTTACACTTTATTTGTAAAGTTTATGTCTACAAATCTGTTTCGAGTTTTTTTTCCTAAGTTCATTTATTGATTATATAATAGTAATTAACCATGATATATTTGCATAATTTTTTATGGAAGTTTGACTATTTGTACTAGTAAAACTAAACTTATTTTTAAAAATCCGCTGAAACAGATCCTTTTACTATATACTAATGTGATAGAAAAGTGCAATAGCAGCAGCATTCTGCTGATATAGTAGCAGCACATTACTGGCATCGTAACAGCATATTACAAAGAGAGTAGGAGAAACCAACGAGAATGTAGAACAAGATTGCCCAATCTCTTCTCCTGGGTAACATCTAACCTCACCTCGTCCTGCATGTATTGTGTATTGTCAAACTTGATAATTTGAATTATTTCGCATCTGCTTCTAAAGATGCCGAAGAGAGCTTTAGTGAAACGCATCCTTTTAAAACACGCGGATTCTCTTTACGACACTTACAGTGTTGTAAATATTTCTGAATATGTCTTCTTTGTCATGAAAGCATCACTCAGCACCACAAATTCTCCTCCAAGAAGAGAGAGAGTAGGAGTGTTGTAGAGACTTCGTCCAGAAGAGAGACAGGTGCTCACAACACTGCAATATCCGTGAACGGAATTACAAACGAAGCTGACAAAGAGAACAACTTATAGCAGGAATGTGTGCAACAGCATACCAGAGTAGCATAGATAATGAAAACAACAGGAAATTGTAGCAACAGCGTCAGGATCGGAAGGATTATACAAGCATTTTCTCCTTTGAAGATATACCAAAGCATACACTCACTATGGACTTGACATGTCATGGACGCCTGTGTACTTGAAGAACAGATTCCCAGGCTACAATAAAAAAGAAATAATATATCAGCATTATAGAGGAAGCCCTTGTGGACCTCACGATCTAATACAACGAATACTGAATCGTCAAATCAAATCAGATTTCCCATGAAATGTGAAAACCAAGATTATTTTAAAACGTAGATATTTCCTTCCTGAATCAGATATACAAACCAGAGGATCAGAGCGGCCACGGGAACGATCTCTCAGATATCCCTGATATAGTGTCCCCTGCATTTCACAAAACTGAAATACAGGGGGACGAAATAACATTAAAGTTATCGGAGACAAGGACCTCTCTACCCCCTTAGGGAAAGACGAGGACCTTTCTACCCCCCCCCCCCTTAGGGATAGAGAAGGTTCCTTTATGTACATCAATGTTTCCGGGGATGGCAGCACCGTCCAGGCTGGCAGTGGTTGATGAACGCCTGATGGCGAGGCCACGCCACTGGTCAACTGCTGGGTCGCGAGTACGGAGGACAGCAGAGGTGGCAGCACCAGCTGGAAGGCCAAACGCCCAGCAGGTGGCAGCCGGTGCACCAGCACGAACGGTTGCACCGGCTGAGCGAGCGATACTGACGAGAGGCAGAGTGGGACAGATGGCAGCACTAGCCAGGCGGGCGGCGGTGCCAGCAGCAGCAGCAGCAGCAGCAGCAGCAGCAACAGCAACAGCAGCAACAGCAGCAGCATTGCAACAGCAGAAACACCAGCAGCGGCAGCAATAGCACAACAGCACAGCAGAAGCAACAGCATAAACAGCAGGAGCCTCAGCAGCAGCAGCAGCAGCTGGCCGTCATTAGTGGGATTGGGCAGGAGGTGCAATATCCTGAGTGAGGTTGGGGCACCTTTGTTGAGTCTGGGACCCGGCTTATTGACCCGCCCAACTCCTGCTAAAAATAATTACTTGTGGCACTCTCCCTCCACCCAGTAACACAGGGATGAGCAGCAGCTCACTCCCACCCTCACGCGCACTCTCCCAGCCCACTCTTCTCCCTCCCCGCCCACTACACTCCCTCCTAGGGAGTGCTTGACTTCCTCAACCAGGTGATCAGAACTAGGTGAGTACAAGCAGGTCTCAAGGTGCTTGATTACCACTCTTAACGCCAGAACAATTGTCTAGAATAAGGGTCAACCGCTTAACCACTCTTTCATTATGCAAGTCCATTACATAACAGGTGTTTGAACATGATTAGAATCATTATTATTATCTATAGTTTATACAAGGAACACGGACTTAGCACGACACTGATGCACTTGACCGACGTTATAAACACACGAGACAGTTATACACTCCAAAGGTTAAATCACTTTGGACGTGACCAAAACTGAGGTCACTGTGGACGTGGCCAAAACTGAGGTCACTAGATCACGGGCAAAGCATGATCTGAACTCTACGTCCCAAGGGACTAGACCACTCTAATCCGCGATGGGTCTTGATACATTCTAAGTCCCTATGGATTTGACCAAATTAGAGGCTTGGATAACTTAAAAGTCTCCATGGACTTGACAAAACAAGATACACTGATAATCCAGACCGTAATCCATAATCTTACCTTACCTCTGATCCTATTACATAATATGGAAATATAAAAATTATAATATAAGGGGCTCGTGACCCAGCCAAGGGCTGAGGAGACAACTGCCGTCGCAAGACCTCCTCATCCCTCTGACTTTGTGGTCAAGACACAAGCAAAAATTTAACGTATCACTTACGAAACGAACCGTAAGTAGTTAATTTATGCTTTCTCGATTAACAGTTCATTACATAAGAATCATAACAATTATAAAAGTAAATTTTATACGAGAACGTCTGTAGATGTTCTCTTCCGGTTAAATGGAATGATGTATAATAATAATAATTAGTAATACAATAATCACCTATTCAAGGGTTGGCAGCTCTCCACAACTTCTGTAATG
The DNA here is from genome assembly GCA_020271785.1 of Procambarus virginalis. Lineage (NCBI taxonomy): Eukaryota > Metazoa > Arthropoda > Malacostraca > Decapoda > Cambaridae > Procambarus > Procambarus virginalis. The sequence continues at coordinate 8,322 of WNGS01003266.1, forward strand.
ACACACACACACACACACACACACACACACACACACACACACACACACACACACACACACACACACACACACACACACACACACACACACGCACAAAGCAGAAGATATAAAAGAAAGAGTTAGTGAGGCAGACCCAGACATTGTGGCAATAGTGGAAACTAAAATAAATGGCATGATCTCGGATGCAATCTTTCCAGAGGGGTACCAGGTGATAAGAAAAGAAAGGACACAGAGACAGGGAGGAGGAGTGGCACTCCTAATAAAGCGGAAATGGAAGTTTGATGAGCTGGAAAATCTGGGTACCAATGAAAGCACGAACTCCATACATGGAACTCTGACAGTGGATGGGAAGAAGATTGTAATCTTGATACTCTACAATCCCTCACCAAACAGTAGAAGGCCCAGGCAGGAGTACGAGGACAGCAACAAGGCATGTATAGATGAACTGCAGAAGGCAGCAACAATAGCGCATAGAATGAAGGCGAAGCTACTGGTCATGGGGGACCTAAATCACGGAGAGATAGATTGGGAAACGAGGAATCCCCATGGCGGGGAGGAGACCTGGGGAGCGAAGCTGGTAGACGTTATTGACAGGAATTTCCTAACACAGCATGTGAAGGAAGATACTAGGGAAAGAGGAGGGGATACGCCCAGCCTATTAGACCTCATTTTCACCCAGAATGTAGAAGACATCGAGCAGTTGGAACATGAAATACCACTAGGAGCCAGTGACCATTTTGTCCTAGTCTTTGACTACATGATGGAGCTTAAAATTGTGACCAAAGTACAAGAGGTCCGAGAAAGGAGACTTGATTACAGAAGAGGGGACTACAGGAGGATAAGGGACTACCTGGGAGAAGTGCAGTGAGAGGAACAAATTAGAGGAAAAACTGTGCAAGATATGATGAACCAAGTCATACGGAAATGCAAGGAGGCTGAAGAGAGATTTATTCCAAAAGAAAAGAAAAAAGCAGGAGCGAATATAATAACCCAATGTTCAATAGACAGTGTCAGGAAGCAAAAGTGAGAAGCAGGAGGAAGTGGAGGAAGTACAGAAGACAAAGGACAGAGGACAACAGGATTAGATGTAACTGAGCTAGGAACGATTACATTAGCATAAGACGAGTGTCGGAAAAACATTATGAGAATGATATTGCAATCAAAGCGAAAAAGCAACCTAAATTACTACATAGCCATATAAGAAGGAAGATGTCCGTAAATGACCAAGTGACAAGACTGAGGAAAACAGAGTGGGCATATTCAGAAAGCGAGAAGGAAAACTGCGAGGTACTGAATGCAAGTTTCCATGGAGTGTTCACAACCGTGCCTGAGTGGCTCCCATTGTTAGAAGAGATTACCCTAGATGAAAGACTATCAGATATAGAAGTGACAGCAGAGGAGGTAATGAAACAGTTGACAACACTGGATGCAACTAAAGCGGTTGGACCAGACAAAGTATCACCGTGGATACTTAAAGAGGCAGCGCAGGCTCTCAGCGTGCCTCTGGCAATGATCTTTAATGAGTCACTTATGTCGGGAGAATTGTCCAGTTGCTGGAAGGAAGCAAATGTCCTACCGATTTTCAAGAAAGGTGATAGGGAGGAGGCACTTAACTACAGACCCGTATCACTGACAAGCATCCCCTGCAAAATACTTGAAAGAATAATTAGGCTAACACTTCTTGAGCACCTGGAGAGCATTTGGTTTGTAAACAAGCACCAACATGGGTTCTGGACAAGGAAATCATGCCTAACAAACCTTTTAGAATTCTATGACACAATAGCAAGGATAGGACAGAACAGAGAAGGCTGGGCAGACTGAATATTTCTTGACTGCCAAAAAGCCTTTGATACAGTACCGCACATGAGACTGCTATACAAACCTGAGAGGCAGGCAGAAATAAGCGGAAAAACCCTAGCATGGGTGAGGAACTACCTAACAGGAAGGAGCCAGAGGGTAATGGTAAGGGGCGAGAAGTTGGACTGGCGAACAGTAATGAGTGGAGTACCTCATGGATCGGTGCTGGGACCAATTCTCTTTCTAATTTACGTAAATGATATTTACAGGAGTGGAATCATACATGTCAATGTTTGCGGATGACGCAAAATTAATGAGAAGAGTTGTGACAGATGAGGATTGTAGGATCCTCCAAGAGGACTTAAACAGGTTCCAGAGATGGTCAGGGAAATGGCTACTGGAGTTCAACACCAGTAAATGTAAAGTTATGGAAATGTGATCAGGTGATAGGAGACCAAAGGAACAGTACACAATGAAGGGGAACTGCCTACCTGTAACGTTTCGAGAAAGAGACCTGGGAGTGGATGTGACACCTAATCTAACTCCTGAGGCACATATAAATAGGATAACGACAGCAGCGTACTCTACACTGGCGAAAATTAGAACTTCATTCAGAAACCTAAGTGAGGAGGCTTTTAGGGCGCTTTACACTGCCTACGTGAGGCCAGTCTTAGAGTATGCCGCGCCATCATGGAGCCCCCACCTGAAGAAACACGTAAGGAAACTGGAGAAGGTTCATAGGCTTGCGACGAGGCTTGTCCCCGAGTTACGAGGGATAGGATATGAAGAACGTTTGAGGGAACTGAGCCTTACGACACTAGAGAAAAGAAGGGAGACAGGAAATATGATAGGGACATATAAAATACTCAGGGGAATTGACAAAGTGGAAATAGATGAAATGTTCACACGTAATAACAGAACGAGGGGACATGGGTGGAAACTGGAAACTCAGATGAGTCACAGAGATGTTAGGAAGTTTTCTTTTAGCATGAGGGTAGGGGAAAAATGGAATGCACTTGGGGAACAGGTTGTGGAAGCAAACTCGATTCATACTTTTAAAATTAGATATGATAGGGAAATGGGACAGAAGTCATTGCTTTAAACAACCGATGGCTAGAAAGGCGGGATCCAAGAGTCAATGCTCGATCCTGCAAGCACAAATAGGGGAGTACAAATAGGTGAGTACACACACACACACACACACACATACACACAGTAATGGAAGACTGCTAATGTAGTACCAATATACAAAAAGGGTGACAGACAAGAGGCACTGAACTACAGGCCAGTGTCCTTAACTTGTATACCATGCAAGGTGATGGAGAAGATTGTGAGAAAAAACCTAGTAACACATCTGGAGAGAAGAGACTTCGTGACAACCCATCAACATGGGTTCAGGGAGGGTAAATCTTGCCTTACAGGCTTGATAGAATTCTACGATCAGGTGACAAGAATTAAGCAAGAAAGAGAAGGGTGGGCGGACTGCATTTTTTTGGACTGTCGGAAAGCCTTTGACACAGTACCCCATAAAAGGTTGATGCATAAGCTGGAGAAACAGGCAGGAGTAACAGGTAGGGCGCTCCAGTGGATAAGGGAGTACCTAAGCAATAGGAAGCAGAGAGTTACAGTGAGGGGTGAGACCTCAGACTGGCGTGAAGTCACCAGTGGAGTCCCACAGGGCTCTGTACTTGGACCTATCCTGTTTCTGATATACGTAAATGATCTCCCAGAGGGTATAGACTCATTCCTCTCAATGTTTGCTGACGACGCCAAAATTATGAGAAGGATTAAGACAGAGGAGGACAGCTTGAGACTTCAAGAAGACCTGGACAAGCTGCAGGAATGGTCGAACAAATGGCTGTTAGAGTTTAACCCAAGCAAATGTAATGTAATGAAGATAGGGGTAGGAAGCAGGAGACCAGATACAAGGTATCATTTGGGAGATGAAATACTTCAAGAGTCAGAGAGAGAGAAAGACCTGGGGGTTGATATCACGCCAGACCTGTCCCCTGAAGCTCATATCAAGAGGATAACATCAGCAGCATATGCCAGGTTGGCTAACATAAGAACGGCCTTTAGAAACTTGTGTAAGGAATCTTTCAGAACATTATATACCACATATGTCAGACCAATCCTGGAGTATGCGGCTCCAGCATGGAGTCCCTATCTAGTCAAGCATAAGACTAAACTGGAAAAGGTTCAAAGGTTTGCCACCAGACTAGTACCCGAGCTGAGAGGTATGAGCTACGAGGAGCGACTGCAGGAATTAAACCTCACTTCGTTGGAAGACAGAAGAGTTAGGGGGGACATGATCACCACATTCAAGATTCTCAGGGGAATCGACAGGGTTGATAAAGACAGGCTGTTTAACACAAGGGGCACACGCACTAGGGGACACAGGTGGAAACTGAGTGCCCAAATGAGCCACAGAGATATTAGAAAGAACTTTTTTAGTGTCAGAGTGGTTGACAAATGGAATGCATTAGGAAGCGATGTGGTGGAGGCTGACTCCATACACAGTTTCAAGTGTAGATATGATAGAGCCCATTAGGCTCAGGAAACTGTACACCTGTTGATTGACGGTTGAGAGGCGGGACCAAAGAGCCAGAGCTCAACCCCCGCAAGCACAACTAGGTGAGTACAACTAGGTGAGTACACACATAGGGGCCTAGTAGCCTGGTGGATTGCGCGCAGGACTCGTAATTCTGTGGCAAAGGTTCGATTCCAGCACCAGGCAGAAATAAATGGGCAAAGTTTCTTTCACCCTGAATGCCCTTGTTACCTAGCTGTAAAAGGTACATGGGAGTTAGTCAGCTGTCACGGGCTGCTTCCTGGTGTGTGTTTGTGTGTGTGTGTGTGTGTGTGTGTGTGTGTGTGTGTGTGTGTGTGGTGTGTGTGTGTGTGTGGTGTGTGTGTGTGTGTGGTGTGGGGGGGTGTGGAAAAAAGTAGTTAGTAAGCAGTTGATTGACAATTGAGAGGCGGGCCGATAGAGCAAAAAGCTCAACCCCCGCAAACACAACTAGGGACTACACACACACACACACACACACACACACACACACACCACACAACCACACACACAACACACAACTGATTCTCAAATCACTCCCTCCCCAAATCAGCCCTCCTTCCCCCTGCTTATCTCCCCAACACCTCCCTTGACCCTTCTGACCTCACTGCAGTCAAATTCACCCCACATTCCAAGGACCCCCTCATCCCCTCAACCCCCAAATCCCATCCAGCCCTCATCCCCTCAACCCCCAAACCCACCCAGCCCTCATCCCCTCAACCCCAAAAACCCACCCAGCCCTCATCCCCTCAACCCCCAAAACCTACCCAGCCCTCACCCCTCCTCATCCCCTCTCCTTCCATGTGACCCCCCACCCTGCGAGGGGGGTGGGAGGTTCCTCCCACCCCCTCTATCCTTCCCCCTCCCGACCTCTCAACCTCTATCTGACTCCCAACCTTACGCTATCCTCCAACCCCACTATGCCTATCAGACCCTCCCCAATCTTCAGACCCAGTATGCCCTTCCTACCCAGACCTACCTACCCAGGCCCTACCCCAAACCCTCCTACCTACCTCCCTAGAAGCCCAGCCCCAGTAGCCCCCCAAGCACCCCTCCCGATCTCTTTCACCCCCCATACACCCCCGACCCCCCCTTACACCCCCCGGACCCTCCCCACCCCCAGTCATCCCCCAGACACCCCCCAGATCCCCCAGGTCCCCCCTGCCCCAGTCACCCCCCAGACACCCCCCAGATCCCCCCAGACCCCCAGAGACAGGGGGAACCCTGGAACAGGAGTTTCCATGAAGAGTCTCAAGGTATGGTACACCAATGCTGATGGGGTATCTAATAAAGCAGAAGAGGTAAAAGAAAGAGTGAGTGAGGCAGATCCTGACATAGTTGCAATTGTGGAAACTAAAATTAATGACATGATCTCAGATGCAATCTTTCCTGAAGGGTACCAGGTGATAAGAAAAGAGAGGACACAGAGACAGGGAGGGGGAG
>WNGS01003266.1:55440-66872 GCA_020271785.1 Procambarus virginalis
AACCTCCATGTTGGGGTTTGTGGTTGTGTAGAGTGTTGTTATCTATTTGGTTATGTCGATTTACCCTTGATGTATTTCGAGTAATTTTAATATATAATATTGTATTGATTGTTATAGATTATATGTAGTAGTAGTACTATAGGTATAAAGCCTGTATAATGATTATATATGTGGTTATTGTTAATCTTTATCGAGGGGGGTACGTATCGAATGGTGGTGAATGGCGGTTCTAGTGGGTACAGTTGATCGTGTTTGTGTCACAGGGGTTCGGCTGCTGTGAGGGGGGGGGGGGGTGCCACCGTTGCAGTCCTTGATTTATAGCAATGAATTATTTGCTGCTACTCTCCTAAGGAATATCTGATTACTTTATACTTGCAATTGATTCACTTTCTCTATTACTAGTTCCTAAACCCAAATTCCCGTATTACCTATACATGTTATATATATGTCTTAGTATATATCACCTGAGGGAAACGTCCAATCACTGGTTTTAGCCTCTAAGGGCCCTCGTCTTACACCACAAGACTAGTGGCTGTTGTGTACACACTTGGATGATGCCTACTACTACCACAAAATTAATTTCTATTCTCTTCTGTGTGTAATGCTCGAAGCTTTCCACACGTCCACGCTTCACTCACGTTACATGTTCCACCTCACTGTTCAACGTATCACTGCCCGCTATATGTGGACTGTATATGCCTATCCATGCATGTCTTCAACTCATGCTGGCAGGATGGTGGCCTGCTGGCACGTGGTCGCCTACGGTACTCTTTTCACTCAAAGTTCCTATGCTCTAATGTTTTAATGTATTTGTCAACTTTTGACGACGAGTCACATATGCCCTTGATTTCACTGTGCGTCCGTAACCATGGTGTATATCCATAGAAACCATGTTTATTGGATTTTTTCACGTGAGCGCGAAGCGGCACGCTCTGGAACCCCTTGCCTCTCAGACCCCGCTGTATGTACATAATCTTTGAATTAATCCTCATTAACCTTTGAGCATAACATCTTGAGCTGACTTGTCTTGGGTATTTTAAGTGATTCTCTAAGTGAATTATTAACATCTGAAATTATCAACAATAATAAAAAATAAGATTACATATACGTAAGTTAGTCAAGAGTAGGCTTTTAGTTCTTGACTTCTTCCGGCAAGTTCAATTCAAGTTTCACAGTATGTTAGTGGAGATAAGCGAAGGAAATACATCCCAAACCGGTAGAGTAGCTTAGGCTAGTTCTACCCCCCTCCTGGCACAGTCACCCCCGGGACGAATTATATCAGTCAGTTTATTGTGTGTGACAGTGAAGATGGTGGCAGCAGAATTAACATTCAATCATGATTTCTATATTTAATTATAGTTTAGTACTAAATATTCAGAGAGCTCTATGTACGGTGAGTTGATCTCCATCTCACACGAGACAGGCAGCTCTATGTACGGAGAGTTGATCTCCAACTCACACGAGACAGGCAGCTCTATGTACGGAGAGTTGATCTCCAACTCACACGAGACAGGCAGCTCTATGTACGGTGAGTTGATCTCCAACTCACACGAGACAGGCAGCCCTATGTACGGTGAGTTGATCTCCAACTCACACGAGACAGGCAGCTCTATGTACGGAGAGTTGATCTCCAACTCACACGAGACAGGCAGCTCTATGTACGGTGAGTTGATCTCCAACTCACCCGAGACAGGCAGCTCTATGTACGGTGAGTTGATCTCCAACTCACACGAGACAGGCAGCCCTATGTACGGTGAGTTGATCTCCAACTCACACGAGACAGGCAGCCCTATGTACGGTGAGTTGATCTCCAACTCACACGAGACAGGCAGCCCTATGTACGGTGAGTTGATCTCCAACTCACACGAGACAGGCAGCCCTATGTACGGTGAGTTGATCTCCAACTCACACGAGACAGGCAGCCCTATGTACGGTGAGTTGATCTCCAACTCACACGAGACAGGCAGCCCTATGTACGGTGAGTTGATCTCCAACTCACACGAGACAGGCAGCGCTATGTACGGTGAGTTGATCTCCAACTCACACGAGACAGGCAGCTCTATTGTCCGCGGAGTTGATCTCCAACTCACATGGACGACATGGGCATGCTCTGATGTCCGCGTGAGATGTCTCCAACTAAAACGAGACAGGCAGCTCTATGTACGGAGAGTTGATCTCCAACTCACACGAGACAGGCAGCCCTATGTACGGTGAGTTGATCTCCAACTCACACGAGACAGGCAGCTCTATGTACGGTGAGTTGATCTCCAACTCACACGAGACAGGCAGCTCTTACAGGTACGGTTGAGTGTCTCTGAAACCTCACACTTGAGGATCGGCGATGCTGTCTATGTCCCCCCCCCCCCCCCCCGGTGAGTTGATCTTCCAACTCTCACACGAGACCAGGCTTAGCTCTATGTTACACGCGAGAGTTGATTCAACCACCACGAGACATGGCAGCTCATGTACGTGAGTGATACCAGCTCGACGCGAGAGACAGGCTAGCTCTATGTACGGTGAGTTGATCTCCAACTCACACGAGACAGGCAGCCCTATGTACGGTGAGTTGATCTCCAACTCACACGAGACAGGCAGCTCTATGTACGGTGAGTTGATCTCCAACTCACACGAGACAGGCAGCCCTATGTACGGTGAGTTGATCTCCAACTCACACGAGACAGGCAGCCCTATGTACGGTGAGTTGATCTCCAACTCACACGAGACAGGCAGCCCTATGTACGGTGAGTTGATCTCCAACTCACACGAGACAGGCAGCCCTATGTACGGTGAGTTGATCTCCAACTCACACGAGACAGGCAGCTCTATGTACGGTGAGTTGATCTCCATCTCACACCCTGAGACTAGTGGCTGCCCAGCTCTTGCCCCAACGGTGAGTTTTGATTGCTCCAATCTCAACACCGAGAGCCAACGAGCCGATAGCTCTCCTAGTCTTACGGGTTGACTGTGTATTTTCCAAAATCACAATCGAGGACAGGCATGATATTCAAGTTACAGGCCTGGATGTGATTGATCTTCAAAAATCAACGAGACAAGGCCCCCCCCAGATCTGTTACACATGTTTGTGACCTTCCGCATTGAATCGCCCCCTCACAATCTCTCCCACAAGTCGAGAAAGGCGAGCTCTCATGTACGGTAAGAGTTGAATCTCCAACTCACACACGACCCGACCACGGCGCCAGATCTTTATGCGATATCATTCGAGTGAGTTGATCTCCATCACCCCTCCACTACGACCCGACCCACCTCGCTGGGTTTCACGCTCTATTACACTGCGGAGTTGGATCTCCAAACTCACACGAGACGGAGCCAGCTCTACCTGTACGGTGAGTTGATCTCCAACTCACACGAGACAGGCAGCTCTATGTACGGTGAGTTGATCTCCAACTCACACCGAGACAGGCAGCTCTATGTACGGTGAGTTGATCTCCAACTCACCGAGACAGGCAGCTCTATGTACGGTGAGTTGATCTCCAACTCACCGAGACAGGCAGCTCTATGTACGGTAGAGTTGATCTCCAACTCACACGAGACAGGCAGCTCTATGTACGGTGAGTTGATCTCCAACTCACACGAGACAGGCAGCTCTATGTACGGTGAGTTGATCTCCAACTCACACGAGACAGGCAGCCCTATGTACGGTGAGTTGATCTCCAACTCACACGAGACAGGCAGCTCTATGTACGGGAGTTGATCTCCAACTCACACGAGACAGGCAGCCCTATGTACGGTGAGTTGATCTCCAACTCACACGAGACAGGCAGCTCTATGTACGGAGAGTTGATCTCCAACTCACACGAGACAGGCAGCCCTATGTACGGTGAGTTGATCTCCACTCACACGAGACAGGCAGCTCTATGTACGGTAGAGTTGATCTCCAACTCACACGAGACAGGCAGCCCTATGTACGGTGAGTTGATCTCCAACTCACACGAGACAGGCAGCTCTATGTACGGAGAGTTGATCTCCAACTCACACGAGACAGGCAGCCCTATGTACGGTGAGTTGATCTCCATCTCACACGAGACAGGCAGCTCTATGTACGGTAGAGTTGATCTCCAACTCACACGAGACAGGCAGCTCTATGTACGGTGAGTTGATCTCCAACTCACACGAGACAGGCAGCTCTATGTACGGTGAGTTGATCTCCAACTCACCCGAGACAGGCGCTCTATGTACGGTGAGTTGATCTCCAACTCACACGAGACAGGCAGCTCCTATGTACGGTGAGTTGATCTCCAACTCACACGAGACAGGCAGCTCTATGTACGGTGAGTTGATCTCCAACTCACACGAGACAGGCAGCTCTATGTACGGTGAGTTGATCTCCAACTCACACGAGACAGGCAGCTCCTATGTACGGTGAGTTGATCTCCAACTCACACGAGACAGGCAGCTCTATGTACGGTGAGTTGATCTCCACTCACACGAGACAGGCAGCCTATGTACGGTGAGTTGATCTCCAACTCACACGAGACAGGCAGCCCTATGTACGGTGAGTTGATCTCAAACTCACACGAGACAGGCTGACGGTGTTGTTCGGTCTCAACTAGAACTGCGGTAGTGCCCGAGAGCGGACTAAGTCTAGTGTGATGATCTACAACCCTGTTAGACTAAAATGGGTGTAGGTAAGTTAGGGGGGAGGAAGAGGCCTATTAATGGTCAACGGTGTTGAGACTCAATATCAACATACAAAGGTGGCATTCATTTCATTTGGTGACAAATAGTAAGTTTGACATATTCTACAATAGAGCTTTGGTATTACAGGTTCTGGGTTTAGTTTTGCAGTGTATACTATATAGGAACTTAACAAGTTCCATTATATTATATTAAGTACTTATTTTCCATGCCTTTTCAAAGTTGTTTAACAGTGTCAACTGCTGCCCTAGGTTTTGCTAACCAGAAACTACTCGTGACTGTCCTGGTTGGCACATTAATTGAGTGGATATTCATCAGCGTTATTGTAATGTATCTCCATGTTGGGGTAGGAGAGAGGTAGCTGTAGCGCTGTACATGATGCTTTAAACAACTGTTTTGATCATAACAGGCCCGGATGGAAATAAGTATTTCTTAACTGAAAGTGATATGGAACTTTGTTAACGTGAGTTCCATATAATTCTGTACACTGCCAATAACTAAACCCAGAACCTGTATCCCCTAAAACCCTTCTATATGTGATATGTAATAGCTTCATTTGTCACCCAGACAACTTGTAACGTGACATCCACCTCTGTAATGTGATATTGGTCCTACAACACCTTTGTTCTACGCATTAATAACTGAAGTCGATCTTACCTTCACACCTAACTTTAGTAACCTTTGTAAGTCTCCTTAATCATTTAGTAGATACCAATCAGCGGGATACAGACTAGCACCGTACCACCCCTTCCAGCAGTAGCCAGACCACAAACCCCCGTCACGCCTGTCTCGTGTGAGTTGGAGATCAACTCACCGTACATAGGGCTGCCTGTCTCGTGTGAGTTGGAGATCAACTCTCCGTACATAGAGCTGCCTGTCTCGTGTGAGTTGGAGATCAACTCTCCGTACATAGAGCTGCCTGTCTCGTGTGAGTTGGAGATCAACTCTCCGTACATAGAGCTGCCTGTCTCGTGTGAGTTGGAGATCAACTCTCCGTACATAGAGCTGCCTGTCTCGTGTGAGTTGGAGATCAACTCACCGTACATAGAGCTGCCTGTCTCGTGTGAGTTGGAGATCAACTCACCGTACATAGAGCTGCCTGTCTCGTGTGAGATGGAGATCAACTCACCGTACATAGCGCTGCCTGTCTCGTGTGAGTTGGAGATCAACTCACCGTACATAGCGCTGCCTGTCTCGTGTGAGTTGGAGATCAACTCACCGTACATAGCGCTGCCTGTCTCGTGTGAGTTGGAGATCAACTCACCGTACATAGCGCTGCCTGTCTCGTGTGAGTTGGAGATCAACTCACCGTACATAGAGCTGCCTGTCTCGTGTGAGATGGAGATCAACTCACCGTACATAGGGCTGCCTGTCTCGTGTGAGTTGGAGATCAACTCTCCGTACATAGAGCTGCCTGTCTCGTGTGAGTTGGAGATCAACTCTCCGTACATAGAGCTGCCTGTCTCGTGTGAGTTGGAGATCAACTCTCCGTACATAGAGCTGCCTGTCTCGTGTGAGTTGGAGATCAACTCTCCGTACATAGAGCTGCCTGTCTCGTGTGAGTTGGAGATCAACTCTCCGTACATAGAGCTGCCTGTCTCGTGTGAGTTGGAGATCAACTCTCCGTACATAGAGCTGCCTGTCTCGTGTGAGTTGGAGATCAACTCTCCGTACATAGAGCTGCCTGTCTCGTGTGAGTTGGAGATCAACTCTCCGTACATAGAGCTGCCTGTCTCGTGTGAGTTGGAGATCAACTCACCGTACATAGGGCTGCCTGTCTCGTGTGAGTTGGAGATCAACTCACCGTACATAGGGCTGCCTGTCTCGTGTGAGTTGGAGATCAACTCACCGTACATAGAGCTGCCTGTCTCGTGTGAGTTGGAGATCAACTCACCGTACATAGAGCTGCCTGTCTCGTGTGAGTTGGAGATCAACTCACCGTACATAGAGCTGCCTGTCTCGTGTGAGTTGGAGATCAACTCACCGTACATAGAGCTGCCTGTCTCGTGTGAGTTGGAGATCAACTCACCGTACATAGAGCTGCCTGTCTCGTGTGAGTTGGAGATCAACTCACCGTACATAGAGCTGCCTGTCTCGTGTGAGTTGGAGATCAACTCACCGTACATAGAGCTGCCTGTCTCGTGTGAGTTGGAGATCAACTCACCGTACATAGAGCTGCCTGTCTCGTGTGAGTTGGAGATCAACTCACCGTACATAGAGCTGCCTGTCTCGTGTGAGTTGGAGATCAACTCACCGTACATAGAGCTGCCTGTCTCGTGTGAGTTGGAGATCAACTCACCGTACATAGAGCTGCCTGTCTCGTGTGAGTTGGAGATCAACTCACCGTACATAGAGCTGCCTGTCTCGTGTGAGTTGGAGATCAACTCACCGTACATAGAGCTGCCTGTCTCGTGTGAGTTGGAGATCAACTCACCGTACATAGAGCTGCCTGTCTCGTGTGAGTTGGAGATCAACTCACCGTACATAGAGCTGCCTGTCTCGTGTGAGTTGGAGATCAACTCACCGTACATAGAGCTGCCTGTCTCGTGTGAGTTGGAGATCAACTCACCGTACATAGAGCTGCCTGTCTCGTGTGAGTTGGAGATCAACTCACCGTACATAGAGCTGCCTGTCTCGTGTGAGTTGGAGATCAACTCACCGTACATAGAGCTGCCTGTCTCGTGTGAGTTGGAGATCAACTCACCGTACATAGAGCTGCCTGTCTCGTGTGAGTTGGAGATCAACTCACCGTACATAGAGCTGCCTGTCTCGTGTGAGTTGGAGATCAACTCACCGTACATAGAGCTGCCTGTCTCGTGTGAGTTGGAGATCAACTCACCGTACATAGAGCTGCCTGTCTCGTGTGAGTTGGAGATCAACTCACCGTACATAGAGCTGCCTGTCTCGTGTGAGTTGGAGATCAACTCACCGTACATAGAGCTGCCTGTCTCGTGTGAGTTGGAGATCAACTCACCGTACATAGAGCTGCCTGTCTCGTGTGAGTTGGAGATCAACTCACCGTACATAGAGCTGCCTGTCTCGTGTGAGTTGGAGATCAACTCACCGTACATAGAGCTGCCTGTCTCGTGTGAGTTGGAGATCAACTCACCGTACATAGAGCTGCCTGTCTCGTGTGAGTTGGAGATCAACTCACCGTACATAGAGCTGCCTGTCTCGTGTGAGTTGGAGATCAACTCACCGTACATAGAGCTGCCTGTCTCGTGTGAGTTGGAGATCAACTCACCGTACATAGAGCTGCCTGTCTCGTGTGAGTTGGAGATCAACTCACCGTACATAGAGCTGCCTGTCTCGTGTGAGTTGGAGATCAACTCACCGTACATAGAGCTGCCTGTCTCGTGTGAGTTGGAGATCAACTCACCGTACATAGAGCTGCCTGTCTCGTGTGAGTTGGAGATCAACTCACCGTACATAGAGCTGCCTGTCTCGTGTGAGTTGGAGATCAACTCACCGTACATAGAGCTGCCTGTCTCGTGTGAGTTGGAGATCAACTCACCGTACATAGAGCTGCCTGTCTCGTGTGAGTTGGAGATCAACTCACCGTACATAGAGCTGCCTGTCTCGTGTGAGTTGGAGATCAACTCACCGTACATAGAGCTGCCTGTCTCGTGTGAGTTGGAGATCAACTCACCGTACATAGAGCTCTCTGAATATTTAGTACTAAAGAGATAATTATATAAGATCACTGATTGATGTTAATCTGCTGCCACCATCTTCACTGTCACACTATATAACTGACTGATATATTCGTCCCTGACTTGCCAGGAAGGGGGGTAGAAATAGCCTAAGCTACTCTATCCCTTTGAGATGTATTTCTTGCTTATCTCAATAAACATACTTGAACTTGAATTGAACTTGCCAGGAAGAAGTCAAGAACTTACAAGCCTACTCTTGATAACTACGTATGAGTTATTTATTATTATATACTTGTTGATAATTTCAGATGTTAATAATTCACTTAGATAATCACTTGAAATACTCAAGACAAGTCAGCTCAAGATGTTATGCTCAAAGATTAATGAAGGGATTAATCAAAGATTAATGAGACAGGGGGTCTGAGAGGAAGGGGGTCAGACGTGTCCTCGTCGCGCTCCGTGAAAAACTCCAATAAACATGGGTTTTCTAGGATTACAACCATGGATTACGGACCACAGTGAACATCAAGTGCATAGTGACTCGTAGGAAAGTTGAATACAGTAATTAACATAGGAACTTTGAGTGAAATAAAGAATAAGCGTAGGACCACGTGCCAGCAGTGCCACCAGCCGCATGAGTACATGCATATAGGCGATATACATCACATATAGCGAGCAGTGATACGTTGAACAGTGAAGTGGAACATGTAACAGTGAGTGGAAAGTGGAACGTGTGGAAAGTGTCGGAGAATTACACACAGAAAGAGATAGAAATGTAATTTTGTGGGAGTAGGAGGCATCAGGCAGTGTGTACACCACAGCCACGAGGCTTGTGGTGTACAGCCACGAGGCCTACCAGTGTATGGGACGTCCCTCAGTGATAATATACTGACAATATATATACAGTATTGTAATACGGGAATGTGGGTTTAGGAACTAGTAATAGAGAAAGTGAATACCATTGCAAGTCAGAAAGTAAGCAGATATTCCTTAGGATATTACAGGCAAATAATTCAGTGCTATAAATCAAGGAACTGGCAACGGGTGGCACCCCCCCCCCCCACAGCGACCTGTGACACAAACAACGGTCAACTGTACCCCACTAGAACCGTCTTCACCACCAGGCGATAAGTACCCCCTCATAAAGATGAACAAATAAACATATATAATATTATAAACATGCTGTATACATATTATATATACATACATATAATACTATAAACATATTCATAATATTATAAATATTAAAATTACTGAAATCATCAAGGGATAATCGACAATAAATCACAAATAAGAGAACAGACAACCTCTACACCACAAACCCAACATGGAGACCTGTGGAGGATGCTTTAAGCCACTTCGCAGGAGTGTGTAGGGATTGTATGTAACATTTGTAACACAAGATTTCACCTGAGTTGTACAGGATTACTTACACAATATGCAAACAGACCAGGTACCTACTGGATCTGTCACAAGGATAGACTGATGTGGGAAAACATCACCAAACTAATGAATGGCATTCCTGAAGTACATAGGTTACAATTCACACAAAAGCTACCAATAATGTATGCAGAGTATGAAAAAACAGCAGCGAACACTGAACACAACCCAGGGACTGAGAGCTTAAAGAGCCACATTGGCAATGTAGAAATACATTGTTTCGAGGTACACGAAAATGAAGGCAATATTGAAGAGCAAACTCGTAATAGGAGTAAGGAGAGAAACAATGAGAAGGACGAGAGCGCAAATGAGAAAGACGAAAGCAACAAGGAGAAAGATAAGGGCAATACCGAGAATGAATGCGGAAACGAGAAAGTTGGACACAAAAACACAGAGGTAGCCAAGTCGTACACGGGTACAAACAATAAGAATACAAGCATAGATGAAAATATTTGCAGGTATTATGCAAAAGGAGAGTGCAGATATGGGACCAGAGGCACAGAATGCACATTCATGCACCCACGGAAATGCCGAAACTGGCTAGGGAAAGGCAGCTGTCGTTTTGGAACAGATTGTAGACATTTCCACCCTAAGTTATGCAAACTCTCAGTGAATGAGAGGAAATGCTATGATCTCCATTGCCCTGATTTCCACGAGAGGTACACAGAGCTATATGAAAGAGGAAGCCCAATATAATAGCCTGGAATTTTTTAGAGGCAAGCAGAACCAGAGGGAAGAACAGACAGGCAGAAACATTGCAGGAGTACGGATGGGGAGGGGGAAATGCCCAAGACTGGACAACGTTGCGTCATCAAGCCCACAACACATACTACACCCCCAACTACACAGAGACTACCACACTCCCCAGTATCACTTCCAAAACTGGACAAACTATTGCCAGACCAGCACACCCTGGGACAGGGTAGAGAGGAGGAGAACTAGCAAAACCTTCCAGAAGTGACACACAATATGGACAATCATTCATATTGCCAACATTAAGGTCTAAAATCAAAGTCAAGAAATAAAGCTAAGTTCATAAATGGCCTCCTTTTAGAGTCAAACTCAATATTTGAGACATTCACGGAAACTCATACGAAAGATTACATTGATAGTGAAATCTGGATTCCAATTATAACTTATATAGATGTGATAGAGAAAATAGGTCAAATGGAGGAGTAGGTCTGTACATTAAAGAGGACCTGGTATGCACAGAACTACTAAACTCAACTAATCAGGTAACAGAGATACTTGAAATTAAGGTAGAAAAAATAAACCTAATATTATTCTAATATATAAAACGCCAGATACAACAGTTGAAGAATTCACAGAGCAGATGCACAAAATAGAGAGCATCCTTGATAATCTAGCGAACCCAGCACCAGATATTATCTTCCTTGGAGATTTCAATTACCAAGTCTAAGATGGAGAATGGTAGACACAAATATCATAGCAGGAATGACTCGGGAAATAACCAACTACAGGTCAGAGAACTTTGGAGATTCTGTGACAAATTCTCGCTCAATCTACAGATCACAGATCCGACTAGGAACGAATCACACTAGACTTGCTATTCACTAACAATGATGAACTAATCAGAGACATTACAATCTCTGACGCTACATACTCAGACCATAAGCTCATTGAAGTGCGAACTAGCATAAATAACGGAAGTAGGTCTAAGAG
>WNGS01003267.1:18058-39207 GCA_020271785.1 Procambarus virginalis
GTCATCTGCAAATCTGATGATGTGGATTGCAATATTCTCATCTATGTCATTGATGTATATGACAAAAAAGTTGGCCCCAAATGGACCCCTGTGGGACCCCACTTACCACATTTTCCCAGTCAGATCATTCCCATTTACATGACCCTTTCTTTTCTGTTTTTAACCATTGTTTTATCTATTCTAGTATTCTCCCATTTATTTCATGTGCGTATTTCCTTGACAGTTTCTCATGTGGTACCTTGTCAAAAGCTTCAGCAAAGTCCATGTAAGCTACATCTACCGAAGTCCTTTGTCTGAATAGCTGGTTATTGTTTCCAGAAATGTAAGCAGTTAGTGAGGCAGGACCTATTTTTAGCAAACCCACATTGCATTGATTTCACAAGATTGGTCTCCGGGCATATTGTTGCATGATTCCCTCCCCTTAGGATTCTCTCCATGAGCTTGCAGAGTGCGATGTCAAGCAGATCAGACGGTAGTTTTCTGCCGAGCTCTTTCTACCGTTTTTGAAATGGGGACAACAGTTGCACATTTCCAATCCAAGGGACTATTCCTTGGTCCAGGGATTTTTTGAAAAGGAGTTTCAGTGGTATGCATGTGCATTTGCCAATTCCTTTATGACTTTGGGTTGAAATCGATACACCTGGGGCTTTTGAGTCTTTTAGTTTTGTCATGCTCTTCCTGATTGTGTCGCATGTAATGGTTATATATCCTTACTTCAGTCTCTTCACCTCCTTCAAACATTTGTGGGTGATGGGATGTTAATCAATCTTTCTAGTGTGAACACTAGAAGAGGTGAGAAGGCGGTGGAGGCCAAAACCATCAGTACTGTAGACACCCACTAATCCAGAATCCGCCTATCCGGAAAACGCCGTAATCCAGCCAAAATCATGGCTGGAAAGTTATCTCCCCATCCAGCCAATATTCCATGGAAGCTGGACTAGCGGATGTTTGGCCGGATAAGAAATCTGAGCCGTTTAACTTGCTGCCGATGTTACCCATCCGGACAGTAAGCCGACAGCGGCGAATAGTCCCGATGAGAAAGCCAGGCGTCGGGCCATATCGAATTAATCCCGTACGGCTGTGGCTCTAGGCGCGTAGTGTAGGAAGGGGTGGGGTGGGTAGGTGGTGTTGGGAGAGAGGGGAGCGTTGGGAGGGACTGCCTGGGGGATAACCTGAGGAATAAGGGGATGTGGAGGGCTCTACACACTACAGGAATTACCATTAATTTCAGAACAATCATCACAGTCAAAAACAAAAGAAATAATTATATAATAACAAATATACAAATTTCCCAAAAACAATTTGCACAGGCTGAAGTTTGCTCCAAAAATATTACGAGTTTTTTTCCTGCCTGGTGGCCTACGTAACGTGCCTGCCTGGCCCAAGTGGACCCGTCCAGGCCTGGTCAAGCCAAACAGCCCATGTGCTCCCGTCCCTCACGTTATACCACAGTGCTGTGCCATTAGTGAAATATTTTATTTAAATAACTTTTTTTTGTTTTCATAGTAACTTTGAACATTTTTGGCCAAGACTATGTTTGGTAGCAGCATCACTCGTTCTGGAAGAGTTAAGAGGTTTAGCTCAAACCCAGTGCCTTCAACCAGTGAGGCATCACAGACAAGCCAGGTGCCTTCAACCAGTGAGGCATCACAGACAAGCCAAGTGCCTTCAACCAGTGAGGCATCACAGACAAGCCAGGTGCCTTCAACCAGTGAGGCATCACAGACAAGCCAAGTGCCTTCAACCAGTGAGGCATCACAGACAAGCCAGGTGCCTTCAACCAGTGAGGCATCACAGACAAGCCAGGTGCCTTCAACCAGTGAGGCATCACAGACAAGCCAGGTGCCTTCAACCAGTGAGGCATCACAGACAAGCCAAGTGCCTTCAACCAGTGAGGCATCACAGACAAGCCAAGTGCCTTCAACCAGTGAGGCATCACAGACAAGCCAAGTGCCTTCAACCAGTGAGGCATCACAGACAAGCCAGGTGCCTTCAACCAGGAGGCATCACAGACAAGCCAAGTGCCTTCAACCAATGAGGCATCACAGACAAGCCAGGTGCCTTCAACCAATGAGGCATCACAGACAAGCCAGGTGCCTTCAACCAATGAGGCATCACAGACAAGCCAGGTGCCTTCAACCAATGAGGCATCACAGACAAGCCAGGTGCCTTCAACCAGTGAGGCATCACAGACAAGCCAGGTGCCTTCAACAAGTGAGGCATCACAGACAAGCCAGGTGCCTTCAACCAATGAGGCATCACAGACAAGCCAAGTGCCTTCAACCAGTGAGGCATCACAGGCAAGCCAGGTGCCTTCAACCAATGAGGCATCACAGACAAGCCAGGTGCCTTCAACCAGTGAGGCATCACAGACAAGCCAGGTGCCTTCAACCAATGAGGCATCACAGACAAGCCAGGTGCCTTCAACCAATGAGGCATCACAGACAAGCCAGGTGCCTTCAACCAGTGAGGCATCACAGACAAGCCAGGTGCCTTCAACCAATGAGGCATCACAGACAAGCCAGGTGCCTTCAACCAGTGAGGCATCACAGACAAGCCAGGTGCCTTCAACCAGTGAGGCATCACAGACAAGCCAAGTGCCTTCAACCAGTGAGGCTTCAGCAGCTGGCAGTCAAAACTAACTTTACCCAATGAACTGTACAGCAATTTTAAGTGTTAATTTTAGTGTTGTGTTAGAATAGGTTACACAAATTGTCAAGAATTCTTAACTTCAAAATGTGTGGCATCAATCAAGAAGTCGAACTACAACAAGGCAAGTTGAGGTTTCTAGTTGAATATTTTATAATTATTTGTGGCAAGGCAATTCAAATTATGTTGTTTGTGGTATAAGAATAGTTGGAAATGGTCACTTTTGGACTTCCGCGGTGAAAAAGTATGTTAATCCAGAAATGTGATAATCCGGCTGAGGGTCCATCCTATAGAGTCCGGATTAGTGGGTTTATACATTAGTTTTAAAGAGTTGTATGGCAGAGTGCTGGGAAAGATGGGACACCATGAGCATAGCTCTAGTCCTGTAACTAAACTTAGGTAATTATACGGGACACCACAAGGGTAGTTCTCATATTGTAACTACACTTAGGTAATTACACTCGAGGAGCATATGCTGTGCTTTCCAACTTTAGAATTGCTTTTAATTACATGGATGGTGAAATGCTAAAGAAACTGTACATGACTTTTGTGAGACCAAAATTGGAATATGAAGCTGTTGTATGGTGCCCAAATCTCAAGAAGCATATCAATAAATTGGAAAAGGTGCAAAAGCATGCTACAAAACAACTTTGGGAACTGAAAAATAAGAGTTTTGACAAAAGGCTAGAGGAGTTAAATATGCCAAGGCCAGAAGATTGAAGAAAGAAAAAAAAAGAGGCGATATCATCATGACTTGCAAAATAATAATGGGATAATGACCAAATTGACAAAGCAGGATTCCTGAAACCAGCAACCTCAAAAACAAGAGGTCATAGATTCAAGCTAAGGAAACAAAGGTGGTGAAAAATATTAGAATGTTTTCTTTTGCAATCAGTGGTAGACGGTTGGAATAAATTAAGTGAGAAGGTGATGGATGTCAAAACCGTCAGTATTCTCAAAGCGTTATACCTGTACAACAGAGTACTAGGAAGACGAGACACCACGATTATAGCTCTCGTCCTGTAACTACACTTAGGTAATTACACACACAAAACCCAGACTCAATAACTAGGTGATTACACTCCTCCGTAATTACTGTACTTTTGACCACATGCACATTTATCACACTTTCACATACGTCTTTAACATCTTTACTGTAGTTTCTTCCACATACTTTGTTGGATAAAATCAAGTTTGAATTATTATAAATTAATGGCAAGTTGTCAAAATAACTTTGGCTATAATATACATAAAAAAATCATCTGCCTATCACTAATATTAGAGTATCGGAAATTATTTACTACAGTATAGTAATTCATTGGATTTTCTTCATTCAAGTGAAGCATATACTTACTCTATAATACTTACTCAGTATTTTCCAGCCCTCTTCTCTCGGCTGCCTGTTTAAGAGAAAATAAAAAGAACGTTCAAAATTCACTCATGTAATATAATTTTTTTTTACAATAAATCTACCACTATCATTCTGCACTCTGAAGATTCAGTGGGAATGAATTAAGATGCATGTAGCATTTATTACTACACATGAATATCTAAACAATGCTAACTAAAAAAGTAAGATAATGGAGGTGAGGAATAATGAGGTAGATCTCACTCCCCAGTATTCACTGACAGGCAAGCATTGCACTTTGTATGGTCTGCAGGTTGCCGATTAAGTGTCTTGCCTGTAGCTTTCATCATGGGAATAGTATGAGGTTGCTTGGCACTCCTTCCATCTCTGTCTTCTTCATTTGTCACGAGTTTCTGTGCTTGCAGTCCTTTTGCTCTTGTTTATCTGCTTCTCACGGAGAATGGTGTTCACATATCATTCAGCCTTAGCACTTCCACTTTCATTGACATTCAGTGTCAAGGTTCATAGGCTCTATTGTAATGAAGGGACCCATGTAATGAATCTTTTGTAAGAAATGTATGAACTAATTGTTGTGCTAGAAAAAGCCAGTTTTCAACACTGTGCCAGTTGTTTCAAATTTTTTTTTTTTTTTTTCATTTTTTTTATGGCAAACAATTCGTTTGGTGTTTGTCAGGAAGGCTGCTCCACGTTTAAAAAAAAAAAAGTATAATAAAAAAAAATTGAAAAAGAGAACAAATGTCAAAAAGGTTCGTTTGGCGTTTGTCAGATAGGCTGCTCCATGTTTCTTAAAAAATAAAAAATAAAATAAATAAAATGAAAAAATTTGAAAAAACAAACAAATGCCATGAAGGTTCGTTCAGTGTTTGTCGGATAAGATGCTCCATAATGACAATATTTCTTCGTTTCAATTGTGTTCAGTTTGTTTTGTATTTTCATTTATTAATAATGGAGCAGCCTAACCGACAAACACTGAACGAACCTTTATGGCATTTGTCCGTTTTTCAAATTTTTTTAATTTTTCTTTTATTTTTTATTTTTTTTAAAGAAACATGGAACAGCCTACCCGACAAACACTGAACAAACCTTTATTGACATTTGTTCTGTTTTTGAAATTTTGTAATTTTTTTATTTACTTTTTTAACCACTTAACTACACCAACCGAGTATTCTCGGTCGGCGGGAAACTGCGCCAACTGACAAAACACTTATGATTTTTCGGTACCAATTCTAAATGTGTACGTGGTTGGTTGTGTATGAAATGGACTTAGGAAATCCAGAGAGGCAGCCATCTAGGAAAAAATTCCCAGAATGCCCTAGGGCTGCTGGCTGGGTTAGTACTGAATGAGCAACCATGGGTGGCACACGCGCCTCTGGCTCCCAAACACCTGTGCGATGCGGTGTTGAAAGATTACTCTTGTCAGTGAAATTCAAACCTTATTGTTTGAAGAACATAAGGGTCATAATATTGGTGAAGCAAGGCGAAATAAGAACCTAACACAAAGGTCGGATGCAAGTGATACAGCACCTATGAGGACGATACAGCGAGCGTATCCAGTTGTAGCTCTGAGCGTCACCCTTACAATCCTATGCTATCTCCAATTTATTTAGACGATACATAGATGAATCGTTTTCTGCGTTCAGTGATGATGCATCTGATACAAATAGCATAGATGAACAGTGTTAGTGGCTTCCATGGTGGTGTTTTCCATAGATATTTTCAAGAATACCCGAATCTCTTCCTAACTGACAAGACACTCTTGAGGCTAGCTGAATCTCTTTCTGACTGACGGACACTCTTGAGGCAAGCTGAATCTCTTCCTGCGTTGGACCATACAAAGCAATCTTTTCAAGACTACCTTACAAATTGATCTTTTCCTATAATCTTTTCAATACGAAAAGATTATAATCTTATGCTTTACAAGCTTGGCTACATACAACCTACAAGTACTAAAGCCAAGGGTGTACGTGAGTGTGTTATTTGCAAGCACACAAATGAAGAAACAGGAAGCGAAAATTTATCTGAACCTGGTGCACTGAGAGCGAAGTCGCGCTGTGTACCATGGGCTACTATGTTGATTATTACTCGCTTCCAAAGTACTGAGTGTGTAATACAGTGTTACTGTGTAAATAGTGTGTTAAACTGTACATATTGAAATTTCAGTGAATTTGTAACAGGTAATATTGCGACAATAAATATTTATTGTGGACACATTACTGACATGTATGACAGTTCCAGGGAATATATGAACATTCTACTGTATATATATGTAAAGGATACAAATATGCATCATATATGATAAAAAAAAACAATAAAACCCCATTGGAAATACATAAAACAAATAATTGAAAATATATTTGTGGCAACACCGGTGCTTGAATGGCCCGCGCGGCCGTGTCTGGGCGAGTCACGCACGGGCGACCAGGTCTTGATGACGTCACAGAGCACCTTGTCCACGTCCCCACAGCCAAAGTAAGTGGAATTTGGTATTTATTTTTACATAGACATGTTCAGGGAAGGTAATTATCATTTTACGAAGAAAAAAGACTTTTTGGGGAACACTTTATTTCATGCGCATCGGGGGAATTTCACAATAAACTCAGCACAGCACGGTGGTTAAGAAATATGGAGCAGCCTACCTGAAACACTGAACGAACTTTTTTGACATTTGTTCTGTTTTTCAAAATTTTTCTTTTTTCTTTTATTCTACAAAAATAGTCAATGCTTTGCAACATCACAGCAGTCACCCCTTTACATCCCAGCATCATTAACATCTTAAAAAAAAAAAATTTGCATCGTCGGAGGCGTTCGAGAATGTGCGAGAAGCAGCAGAAACGCACATGTGGTTTTCTCTTTAATCAAACCAGCGCTTGCCAATCAAGACAAATTGTCGGCAATCGGCGCGCTCGTTATTCAAAATACTCGTAAATTGAGGCACTCATCACACGATGGTATACTGTACATTCACATGTGGTACCTTGTGAAATGTAATTTGGTTTAATCAAAATAATGATTGTTTTGTTCAATCAAGACAATTGATTAAACAACTGGAAACATGTTCAAAATATAAATGTGAAATGTGAAAAACCAGTTTAACCCTTAGACCGCGCAATACATCAATAGCTGTTTTCGTGTCTAGCGCTATAATTTAAACGCCCTGCATGGGATAGGGGTAGTCATCGGCAAGCCGCACCCAACCATAAACAAACTCCACCTGGGAAAAAAATCCAGTGTAGGCCGCCATTGTGTACAGGCCTCAGTTACCCGGCAGACACCATGGCGAGCGCATCAAGTTCCAACGACCAACCCCGCTCAAAGAGGCGTTCATCGCGACCTCTGACCGAGGATGAAATTACTGTAACCACGCAATTATCCGGGATTCGAACATCCGGAAAACGCCCTTATACGGCCAAAATCGTGACCGGATAAGGTTATCTCAATATCCGGCCAAAATAGCCATGGGAGCCAGATAAAAGCTGGTTTAGCCGGAAAAAAAAGTTGGAGCCGGTTAACTTGCTGCCGATGTTACACACTATCCGGACAGTCAGCCGGATAATCATTGAATTGTCTGGATATGAAAGCCATGGGGCGGGCCATACCGTATTAATCCTGTCTGCCTGTGGCTCGAGACGCATGGTGGAGGAGTGGGTGGGGTGGGTGGGTGGTGTCGGGAGGATGGGAGGGGAGCGTCGGGAGGGACCACCTGGGTATAGGAATTACCATTAATTTTAGAACAATTCATCATAGCCAAAATAAATGAAATATGTACAGTACTAGTAATTATGTAATAAATATAAGTTTCCTAAAAACAAAGTGCACAGGCTGAAGTTTCCTTAAAAAATATTGTGAGTTTTTTTCTGCTGGCGGCCTACGTAACGTGCTATAGCTGCCCCTAGTGGACCTGTCCAACACTGGTCAACCCATGTGCTCCCGTCCCTCGTGTTATACCACAGTGCTGTGCCATTAGTAAAATTTTTTAAATAACTTTTTTATTTTCATAATAACTTTAAACATTTTTGGCCAAGACTATGTCTGGTAGCAGCATCAATCGCTCTGGAGGTGCTAAGAGGAAGAAGGTTGTCCTAGCAATTAAAGACAAGTTATGCGTTATACACCTCAACCAGTAAGGCGCAAGCCAAGCGCCTTCAGCAAGCGAGGCGCAAGCCAAGCGCCTTCAGCAAGCGAGGCGCAAGCCAGTGCCTTCAGCAAGCGAGGTGCAAGCCAAGCGCCTTCAGCAAGCGAGGCGCAAGCCAAGCGCCTTCAGCAAGCGAGGCGCAAGCCAAGCGCCTTCAGCAAGCGAGGCGCAAGCCA
Source organism: Procambarus virginalis (assembly GCA_020271785.1). Taxonomy (NCBI): domain Eukaryota; kingdom Metazoa; phylum Arthropoda; class Malacostraca; order Decapoda; family Cambaridae; genus Procambarus; species Procambarus virginalis. Next base: position 26,385 of record WNGS01003267.1, read on the forward strand.
AGCGCCTTCAGCAAGCGAGGCGCAAGCCAAGCGCCTTCAGCAAGCGAGGCGCAAGCCAAGCGCCTTCAGCAAGCGAGGCGCAAGCCAAGCGCCTTCAGCAAGCGAGGCGCAAGCCAAGCGCCTTCAGCAAGCGAGGCGCAAGCCAAGCGCCTTCAGCAAGCGAGGCGCAAGCCAAGCGCCTTCAGCAAGCGAGGCGCAAGCCAAGCGCCTTCAGCAAGCGAGGCGCAAGCCAAGCGCCTTCAGCAAGCGAGGCGCAAGCCAAGCGCCTTCAGCAAGCGAGGCGCAAGCCAAGCGCCTTCAGCAAGCGAGGCGCAAGCCAAGCGCCTTCAGCAAGCGAGGCGCAAGCCAAGCGCCTTCAGCAAGCGAGGCGCAAGCCAAACGCCTTCAGCAAGCGAGGCGCAAGCCAAGCGCCTTCAGCAAGCGAGGCGCAAGCCAAGCGCCTTCAGCAAGCGAGGCGCAAGCCAAGCGCCTTCAGCAAGCAAGGCGCAAGCCAAGCGCCTTCAGCAAGCGAGGGCAAGCCAGGCGCCTTCAGCAAGCGAGGCGCAAGCCAGGCGCCTTCAGCAAGCGAGGCGCAAGCCAGGCGCCTTCAGCAAGCGAGGCGCAAGCCAAGCGCCTTCAGCAAGCGAGGCGCAAGCCAGGCGCCTTCAGCAAGCGAGGCGCAAGCCAGGCGCCTTCAGCAAGCGAGGCGCAAGCCAAGCGCCTTCAGCAAGCGAGGCGCAAGCCAGGCGCCTTCAGCAAGCGAGGCGCCTTCAGCAAGCGAGGCGCAAGCCAAGCGCCTTCAGCAAGCGAGGCGCAAGCCAAGCGCCTTCAGCAAGCGAGGCGCAAGCCAAGCGCCTTCAGCAAGCGAGGCGCAAGCCAGGCGCCTTCAGCAAGCGAGGCGCAAGCCAAGCGCCTTCAGCAAGCGAGGCGCAAGCCAAGCGCCTTCAGCAAGCGAGGCGCAAGCCAGGCGCCTTCAGCAAGCGCCTTCAGCAAGCGAGGCGCAAGCCAAGCGCCTTCAGCAAGCGAGGCGCAAGCCAACGCCTTAACAAGCGAGGCGCAAGCCAAGCGCCTTCAACAAGTGAGGCGCAAGCAAGGACCTTCAACAAGCGAGGCGCAAGCAAGGACCTTCAACAAGCGAGGCGCAAGCCAAGCGCCTTCAACAAGTGAGGCGCAAGCCAAGCGCCTTCAACAAGTGAGGCGCAAGCAAGGACCTTCAACAAGCGAGGCGCAAGCCAAGCGCCTTCAACAAGTGAGGCGCAAGCAAGGACCTTCAACAAGTGAGGCGCAAGCAAGGACCTTCAACAAGCGAGGCGCAAGCCAAGCGCCTTCAACAAGTGAGGCGCAAGCCAAGCGCCTTCAACAAGTGAGGCGCAAGCAAGGACCTTCAACAAGCGAGGCGCAAGCCAAGCGCCTTCAACCAGTGAGGCCTCACAGGCAACCCAAATGCCTTCAACCAGTGAGGCTTCAGCAGCTGGCAGTCAAAACTAACTTTGCTTAATGAACTGTACAGTAATTTTAAGTGTTAATTTTAGTGTTGTGTTAGTATAGGTTACATAAATTGTCAAGAATTCTTAACTTCAAGATGTGTGGCATCAATCAGGAAGACGAACACCAACAAGGTAAGTTGAGGTTTCTAGTTGATTTTTAATAATTGTATGTGGCAAGGCAATTAAAATTATGTTGTTTATAGTATAAAAATAGTTGGAAATGGTCACTTTTGGACTTGTAGGTGAAAAAGTACCATTATCCGAAAAATGTGATAATCCAGCTGGGGGTCCTTCCTATATAGTCCGGATGATCGAGTGGAGACAGTAATAAGAATTTGTTCTGGGATGGTGAGGATTCTGATATTGAAGACTCCGACATTGATCATGACTACACACAGCCCTCAGATGTGGATACGACCGACAGTGAGTGTGAACATGCTGGCTCCACAAGGGCTAGGCCTAGCATCTCGCCCACGCCTCCTCGCTCTCACTCGATTCCACTTTGTGCCAGACCACACAGTTCATGTGCTACCTTGCAAGATATTGATGGTTTGGGCAACAAGTCTGAGGAAGGTGAATCATTTTCCAGTTTTAGTGACTTAGAATTGGAAAATAGTTTCACTGCCGCTAGTGCCAGTGGAGTGTGTGGGTTGCAAAGTGACAATTTGTCGCATCAGCATCATCTGACCAAGCCATGCGGCACCGCATGGGACCACATGAGGACACTCATGAACAAAGACCCTCAACATCAAGTAATTTTCCATCACCGTCCCTGCCCGCCCCTACTGTTGCTAGACCTGCTTCAGCTCCTGGTCCACAGTTTCCTCGCCATGGTGCCGATATTGCCTCTTGAAAGACACCAGGGTTTTGTGTAAGTGAGGGACAGATTTTGCTCCACAAATTCCTCTCTTTGGTAATTCAGATGTTGGGATTATAGACCTTTTCCCTGATACAGGTCCCGATATGTGTGAAATGACTACTTTACCGCATATTTTGATGAGCCACTCATGGAATATATTGTTCAGGANACGAGTCTGAGAAAGACTAGACGGAAGCCTCACTGGAAGACAAACAGACGTTCGAAAAATATTGGAAGTATCGAAGAGTTCCGCGAACCAACGAGAACCGTGAGAAGCAAGCGCAAATGCACAGAGGCACACATGACCCAAAGAGACCCCTGATCGAGGGACATGCACGGATTCACGATACGAAGGGAACATGCACGCGACATAAACACAAAAAGTTGAGGAAAGGAAAAAAAAGCACCCCCAGGAATGACAGAACCGACGGACCCGAAGGGACACGGAACCGACCCAGGGAGGGGTAAACCCGAAATCAACACGAATGCAAAGGTTATCTTGAGAGGAGGTTATCTTCAGATGATTTCGGGGCTTTTTTAGTGTCCCCGTGGCCTGGTCCTCGACCAGGCCTCCACCCCCAGGAAGCAGCTCGTGACAGCTGACTAACACCCAGGTACCTATTTTAATGTTAGGTAACAGGGGCATAGGGTGAAAGAAACTCTGCCCATTATTTCTTGCCGGCGCCCGGGATCGAACCCGGGACCACAGGATCACAAGTCCAGCGTGCTGTCCGCTTGGCCGTCCAGCCCCAAAGGAAGGGGGAAGGAAAAATCCCACTCTGAGGAACTGCAAGCCCTGCTCCGAGGGTACAAAAACCCAAGTGGGGCAAACGGGGCTTAGGCCCCACAGGCAACCCCTCCCTAACCCCAGGAACCTCTAAGGCAGGACTCGGGGCTGAGTCATTCCCCCCAAAGCCCAAGCCCCACAAGTAAAAGCCGGGGCAGCCGTTCAAAACACTAAGGAAGGGAGCCCACTGGTCAGACCCACACAGCACAGCTGGAGGCACAGGCTCAAATGCCTCTGCCGCCATCCCAGAAAGGGAAAACCCAAGACCGCCCAAGTCTCAACCCAACCAGACCCTGCTCCAACCCGAAACCCGCCGACAGGTGCGAAGCTGGAAGCAAGGGGAAGGAAGTATGCACAACAGAAGGGGAAGGACTAGGAAGAGTGGATGGATCCGGAGCCGAAGCGACTCCAACCCCCAAGTCTGGACAACCACCACCAAAACGGAGCAATCTCAGGGGCATCCAGGCCGCAACCAACCTAGAGCGTTGCAGCAACCTAAACCTAGCATGCAACGCCACAGCTGCTTGCACCCGCATATCATGATCAGTGGCATGGGTGAACGGGAGGACGTACAGACAACACCCGTCGCACGACTCCGGATCAAAAGAACACCAACTCAACAGGCAGCATGGCGGAGGCACAACCGGTGAGTGTCACCTTGAGACAAGGGAACAGAGCTACCTTCAAACTCGCAAGACGCGAGGGGGGATGCAGGGGTCACATCCATCGAACCACAGAGCCCCGGTGGGGTTTCCCAAGGGCCCTAAGTCATGGTTACACGCTAACAGAAGCCCAGGCAGGGTACTGCAAACCGGCGCCCAAGTCTACCAAACAAACTTCTATAAGCTGAATCCCCGGGACGTGTCCACTGATGGGGGGCTAAGCGGGGAGTACCACCTAACAGAAAATATACTTATAAATACCCTGAGAACAGCAAAAGGGGACCACAAAGACAGACTCCTCCACCAGGCAAAAAAAAAAAAGAAAAACCCTGCAAGAGGACAACGTACTTAGGCAAAAACAGAGCCGATTGCTATTATTGGTGAAAACTAGCTGTGCAGTACTCCGCGCCCTTACCAGTGGCAAAAAGTACCTCCTACCCAAAGACAAACAAGGGTAACAAAACCCCAGCCGACTCCAAGGGCAGCCAAGTACCGAGCAGTAAAGGATACAGCAGAGACAGATCCCAAGGGGACTTGTGAAAGGTGCCCTCAAGCCCAAAGGGCAGTACTTATAGGGCACCTAGAGAAGAGAACCCTAGGCACATGCAGCCCGAGTACCGTGGAATCTCTCTCCTGGCTCTCACACCACAAGCCACAAACTGAAACAAAACCGGAGCCAGAGGCACCCGACCGGCCAGTAATCACATCAGTCAAGAACTGCCGGTTGGATCGCTGGCACGGAGGGTCTGGGGCTTCCCCTTCCCCCCTCCCGGGGAGAGGGAATGCGCAGACAGCGGTGCGGCGATGTGATGACATCATGCTAGTTTGATAATTTTGTTTGGGGAGTTCTGTCCACTCATTCGGCTTTTGGTAGCAATATTTTCACCAGAATATTTTGTTTCAGGGCGCCCACCTTTCTGGGTGTCTGTCCCAGTCGATGGCAGACATAGAATGCTCCCAATCACAGGCGGGTTTCTATAGGCCATTGCTCCTTGTGCCTCTCTGAGGGGAAGCCAGGCTCTGACTCGTGGTCTCCGGTAGGCAAGAACTCCAAGCACTTTGACTGATGCCAAAAAGTTACACATATCCATTCAGCCTGGATAGCTCTGGGAAGTCGATGGGACTCCGCCCAGAAAGGGAACGAAAATCTAAGAGCTAGGGTCCAAGCGGATTCCAAAGAGTGGACGAGCACTGCCTATTGGCATGCGAGGCGAGAAGCAAAGAACAGACACCACTTCCTTCAGAATCAATGCAAATAACTTCAACAAGGCGGCCAACGCCCGAGCTTTTGAAGCAAGTGCACCAGATAATGGGGCGTGGATGAAACCAAAATTGATGCGACTAACACCCCCCCCCCCAAAGTCCAGGTCTCTATTACCCAAACTGGGCAGCTGCAGGGCATCTAGAAAGGCAACCAACCCAATGCATTGCAACAACCTAAACCTTGCATGCAACACAGAAGCTGTCTGCACCAGACTATCAGTAATTGTGGACTGGGTGAATGGGAATACATGTTAGGAACACCACTCGCAGTACTCTGGGGCAAAGGTGTCACTGACCCAATAGGCAGCATGGTGGAGGCAAAGACGGTGAATGTCACCCTGAGGCAAGGGGACAGAGCAACCTTAAAAACTCACACGAAGCGAGGTGGGACTCGGAGGACTGCTCCATCGGACTAATGAGCCCCAATGGGGATTTTCAGGGCCCTTAGGCTGACAGCTAAGGGAAGCCCAGGCAAGGTACTGCTAACCAATTATCCCAGAGCTACCAAGCCATCAAACTTAAAGCTGAACTCCTGCAACGTGTTCAATCATGTAGGTCACCAAAAATACAAGTGGCTTTAGGTAAAAATACCTATAGCCATACAAGGCAGACCCCCGCCAGGCAAACAAAATAATAAAAAAAACTGCAAAGGCACGTCTCCAGGAAAATGGTACCAGCCGCTATGCGTATATCAGACAGCTGCACAGTACCTTGCGCCCCAGCCAGTGATATTACCTCCTACCCAAGGTCAAACAGAGGCAGGAACACCACCCAACCTGTCCTCTTAAAAAGAACGTCGCATTTGGCCGTTTGCTCGTATGGCCGAATTTGGACGTAATTTGAAAATGAAAAAAATATGAAAATAAATTTGGGATTTTTTTTTTCAACAACAGTAAGTTAAGGGTCCTCTGATAGGTTAGGTGGGCAGGAAATTCTCTTAAAGTTTCAAAACGTTATGAAAAACGTTAATTTAAAGTGTCCTCTCAGAACCTCTGCGCGTACGCCGGACGACTCAAATAGAAAACGGAACAGAACGTCACTTTTGTGAGTCGATTTCATTTCAAATTACGTCGAAATTTGGCCATATCACGCAAACGAGCCAAAAGTGACGTTCTTTTTAAGAGGACGGGTTGCACCACCAGCTGACCACAAGGGCAGGCAATCACCAAGCAGCAAAAGAACCCTGTGGAGGTCATTCCTGAACAGCTTATGGTAGATTGCCCTAAACTGCAAGGGCAGTACTTGCAGGGCACCTAGGGAAGGTGACCCTAAGGGCATACAGCCCTAGTACTTCTGGAATAACTCCTGGCTCACACACCACCACACCACAGCACACCACCACAAGGCACAGCACTGCTCAAGGATTGGAGCCAGAGTTGATCGACCACCACACCCAACACAACAGCCTCAGAACTAAGGTTAGATAGTGGGCACAGGGGGGTCTGGGGCTTCCCCTTCCCCCTCCCAGGGAGAGGGGAGTTGCGCAGATAGCGGCGCGGCGGATGTAGAGATGTTATGCTTGTTTGCTTGTTGAGTTGTTTGCTTGTTCAGTTTTCGGTTTGCAATTTCTAACCAGCTGTAGTTTATTTGGGGATTCCGACCTTTCTCTGTGCCTGACCTGGTATATGGCAGATATAGAATGCCTCCAACCACACGGGAGAGTGTATAGGCCATTGCTCTCCTCATGCCTCTGAGGGGGCAAGGTTCTGGCTCGTGGTTTTCGGTAGACTTAGAACTCCATCAATTGACTGTTGCCACGGTCTAATATATACACATCAGCCCGATACAGCTCCGGGGAGCCGAAGGAGCTCTCCACAGATAATTACAATATACCATATGACAAAATTATGCTAACTTAAGTACAATATGAACCATTATATGCCGCTGTCAGCAATGATACTACTGTACATTAAACTAAATAATGAATATGAATAAGCATTGAAACTACCTTCTTGTTTATTCAACTTTTACGAAGCTACCAGAAATGCAGTATTTTCTAGTGTATAAGACGAGTCAACATATAGAGAACAGGGAGCCACCGAGGAGACCCACCAGACAGGTAGCTTGGGAAGCTACAATTGGGAGCCCCTCTCAGAAAATGGAGTTTGAGCAACATTGGGGCCAACCACAAATGAAAACACCATGGAAGAAGAAAAGATTTATCAACCTAGTAAGCAGATTTTACATTAAGAGTAACAAACAACAAAGTTGAGAAAGACCCAGAAAAGCCACAAAATGTGGCAACATGTTAACCCTTACACTGCTCAGGGGTCCTGGGGACATTTACACCCCTGTGCGCAAGAAAAAAAAAATTCAAAAAATTTTTTTCGTCTTCTAAACATGTTAATTTGTGTCCCCTGAGCACGGGAAAAATAGCAAAAAAATCGTAGGTGACATATTTTGGGCGCAATTGACCGAGGAAGTCTGGCAAAAAGTGGGCGTTGACAGAGCGGTCGCCAGGGCCGGTCAGCGTCACCCGCGCTGACAGATGGGAGTTGCCACAAAGATATTATTACCTAATTGTTTCAATGTCTCCGATTGATTTTTTCTTAGTTTTTTGCAGTAATATTATTCAATAGTGTGTATTGTAATATATTTATATAATAAAAGTGGTGAATAATCGCTATACTCAAACGTATGGTGTGCATATTAGTAATTCAATTATTATGTTCATAAAACAATAAACAAATAGTTTTGCTGCTATTACACTCTATACACAGGTTATATATAAGTATCTGCATATTTTGGTCACCATAACGAACCACTAAGTTGGTATTGAGAGTCGAAAAGCAACGAAGAGTTACCGCCACACACCAGCCAGCCACTCGCTGCCACTCCCTCAACACACGCACTAAACTTTCTCCCCCAACAATACCATTTGTGGTGTTATTACACTATATACAGACGTTATATATAAGTATGTATATATTTTGTTCACCACAACTGTACAGCTAAGCTGATATAGTTAGTTCAGGCACTAAGAGTCGTCGGTATACACAGCTGGCGGCTGGCGGCTCCCTCACTCATTCAAGGTCACACGCACTAAACTTTCTCCCCCAACAATACTGTTTGCAGTGTTATTACCCTATATACACATATTATATATAAATATCTACATGTTTTATGCACTGTAACTGTACACCTAAGCTTGTAGTGCGCCCAAAGAGCATAGTGGCCACCCTCTAAACAGCTTGACAAATCGTGCAGACGACGTCACCTCCGTCACCCAAATGGCTCCTCCCAGCATAATCCTTTTGCTGTTATTACACTAATACACACATTATATATAAGTATCTACATTTGTGTTCACCATAGAGAACCACTGAGCTGGTATGGTGAATGTAAACAATAACAGGTGGCCACACAGTCAGTAAACGATGCTGTCTCCCTCAGTCTCTCAGCATCACTCCTCCCACAGCGCTAATTATTACAACAATCCTGCTATTATCACAACCCTGGTTATTTATATCACAGTCACGGGTCATCTGTAATATTGTCATCACTAAATAATAAGTTATATATTTATTTTGACATTTTTCGGTGATGCTGTGGTCACAAGCTGAACAGCAATGCTGATCGCTCATGCTGCGTGCGCCAGCCTTGGTTGCTCCAACAGTACTGTGCCTCTCACACCTGAGAATATTGCCCACGATTTTTTTTTTTAAATGGCGTCTGTTTACAAGAGCCCTGAGGAAGCTACTGTGAACCCCGTGTAGCCGCGGGCCATTTGAATTGGGAATGGCACCCTATGGCGTATATATACGCCATGCGCACAGTGGGACACGTTACTCAGGGCGTATATATACGCCATGCGCAGTTTAAGGGTTAAAGAGCATTTGCCAGTCATCTGACCATTAATGGAGTTCATGCAGGTTTCTTTGTAAGGTCTCGATATCACTTTCTTTTCCCACATTACCATAGATCTAAGTGTCATCTGCAAATCTGATGATGTGGATTGCAATATTCTCATCTATGTCATTGATGTATATGACAAAAAAAGTTGGCCCCAAAACGGACCCCTGTGGGACCCCACTTACCACATTTTCCCAGTCAGATTCATTCCCATTTACATGACCCTTTCTTTTCTATGTTTTTAACCATTGTTTTATCTATTCTAGTATTCTCCCATTTATTTCATGTGCCTGTAATTTCCTTGACAGTCTCTCATGTGGTACCTTGTCAAAAGCTTCAGCAAAGTCCATGTAAGCTACATCTACCAGAAGTCCTTTGTCTGAATAGCTGGTTATTGTTTCCAGAAATGTAAGCAGGTTAGTGAGGCAGGACCTATTTTTAGCAAACCCACATTGCATTGATTTCACAAGATTGTTCTCCGAGATGTTGCATGATTCCCTCCCTTAGGATTCCCTCCATGAGCTTGCAGATGTGCGATGTCAAGCAGATCAGACGGTAGTTTTCTGCCGAGCTCTTTCTACCGTTTTGGAAATGGGGACAACAGTTGCACATTTCCAATCCAAGGGAACTATTCCTTGGTCCAGGGATTTTTTGAAAAGGAGTTTCAGTGGTATGCATAGTGCATTTGCCAATTCCTTTATGACTTTGGATTGAAATCGATACACCTGGGGCTTTTGAGTCTTTTAGTTTGTCAATGCTCTTCCTGATTGTGTCGCATGTAATGGTTATATATCCTTACTTCAGTCTCTTCACCTCCTTCAAACATTTGTGGGTGATGGGATGTTAATCAATCTTTCTAGTGTGAACACTAGAAGAGGTGAGAAGGCGGTGGAGGCCAAAACCATCAGTACTGTAGACACCCACTAATCCAGAATCCGCCTATCCGGAAAACGCCGTAATCCAGCCAAAATCATGGCTGGAAAGTTATCTCCCCATCCAGCCAATATGTCCATGGAAGCTGGACTAGCGGATGTTTGGCCGGATAAGAAATCTGAGCCGGTTAACTTGCTGCCGATGTTACCCAATCCGGACAGTAAGCCGGACAAGCGGCGAATAGTCCGGATGAGAAAGCCAGGCGTCGGGCCATATCGAATTAATCCCGTACGGCTGTGGCTCTAGGCGCGTAGTGTAGGAAGGGGTGGGGTGGGTAGGTGGTGTTGGGAGAGAGGGGAGCGTTGGGAGGGACTGCCTGGGGGATAACCTGAGGAATAAGGGAGATGTGGAGGGCTCTACACACTACAGGAATTACCATTAATTTCAGAACAATTCATCACAGTCAAAAACAAAAGAAATAATTATATAATAACAAATATACAAATTTCCCAAAAACAATTTGCACAGGCTGAAGTTTGCTCCAAAAATATTACGAGTTTTTTTCCTGCCTGGTGGCCTACGTAACGTGCCTGCCTGGCCCAAGTGGACCCGTCCAGGCCTGGTCAAGCAAACAGCCCATGTGCTCCCGTCCCTCACGTTATACCACAGTGCTGTGCCATTAGTGAAATATTTTATTTAAATAACTTTTTTTTGTTTTCATAGTAACTTTGAACATTTTTGGCCAAGACTATGTTTGGTAGCAGCATCACTCGTTCTGGAAGAGTTAAGAGGTTTTGCTCAAACCAAGTGCCTTCAACCAGTGAGGCATCACAGGCAAGCCAAGTGCCTTCAACCAATGAGGCATCACAGACAAGCCAAGTGCCTTCAACAAGTGAGGCATCACAGACAAGCCAGGTGCCTTCAACCAGTGAGGCATCACAGACAAGCCAAGTGCTTTCAACCAGTGAAGCATCACAGGCAAGCCAAGTGCCTTCAACCAGTAAGGCGTCACAGGCAAGCCAGGTGCCTTCAACCAATGAGGCATCACAGACAAGCCAGGTGCCTTCAACCAATGAGGCATCACAGACAAGCCAGGTGCCTTCAACCAGTGAGGCATCACAGACAAGCCAGGTGCCTTCAACCAGTGAGCCTTCAGCAGCTAGCAGTCAAAACTAACTTTACCCAATGAACTGTACAGCAATTTTAAGCGTTAATTTTAGTGTTGTGTTAGTATAGGTTACACAAATTGTCAAGAATTCTTAACTTCAAAATGTGTGGCATCAATCAAGAAGTCGAACTACAACAAGGCAAGTTGGGGTCTCTAGTTGAATATTTTATAATTATTTGTGGCAAGGCAATTCAAATTATGTTGTTTGTGGTATAAGAATAGTTGGAAATGGTCACTTTTGGACTTCCGCGGTGAAAAGTACGTTAATCCAGAAAATGTGATAATCCGGCTGAGGGTCCATCCTATAGAGTCCGGATTAGTGGGTTTATACATTAGTTTCAAAGAGTTGTATGGCAGAGTGCTGGGAAAGATGGGACACCATGAGCATAGCTCTAGTCCTGTAACTAAACTTAGGTAATTATACGGGACACCACAAGGGTAGTTCTCATATTGTAACTACACTTAGGTAATTACACTCGAGGAGCATATGCTGTGCTTTCCAACTTTAGAATTGCTTTTAATTACATGGATGGTGAAATGCTAAAGAAACTGTACATGACTTTTGTGAGACCAAAATTGGAATATGAAGCTGTTGTATGGTGCCCAAATCTCAAGAAGCATATCAATAAATTGGAAAAGGTGCAAAAGCATGCTACAAAACAACTTTGGGAACTGAAAAATAAGAGTTTTGACAAAAGGCTAGAGGCGTTAAATATGCCAAAGCGAGAAGATTGAAAAAAAAGAACAAAGAGGCGATATAATAATCACTTGCAAAATAATAATGGGATAATGACCAAATTGACAAAGCAGGATTCCTGAAACCAGCAACCTCAAAACAAGAGGTCATAGATTCAAGCTAAGGAAACAAAGGTGGTGAAAAATATTAGAATGTTTTCTTTTGCAATCAGTGGTAGACGGTTGGAATAAATTAAGTGAGAAGGTGATGGATGTCAAAACCGTCAGTATTTTCAAAGCGTTATACAACAGAGTACTAGGAAGACGAGACACCACGATTATAGCTCTCGTCCTGTAACTACACTTAGGTAATTACACCCACAAAAACCCAGACTCAATAACTAGGTGATTACACTCCTCCGTAATTACTGTACTTTTGACCACATGCACATTTATCACACTCTCACAAACGTCTTTAACATCTTTTACTGTAGTTTCTTCCACATACTTTGTTGGATAAAAATCAAGTTTAAATTATTATAAATTAATGGCAAGTTCTCAAAACAATTTTGGCTATAATATACATAAAAAAATCATCTGCCCATCATTAATATTTAGAGTATTGAAAATTATTTACTACAGTATAGTAATTCATTGGATTTTTCTTCATTCAAGTGAAGCAAGTCTATAATACTTACTCGGTATTTTCCAGCCCTCTTCTCTCTGCTGCCTGTTTAAGAGAAAATAAAAAGATGAACGTTCAACATTCACTCATGTAATATAATTTTTTTTACAATAAATCTACCACTATCATTCTGCACTCTGAAGATTCAGTGGGAATGAATTAAGATGCATGTAGCATTTATTACTACACATGAATATCTAAACAATGCTAACTAAAAAAGTAAGATAATGGAGGTGAGGAATAATGAGGTAGATCTCACTCCCCAGTATTCACTGACAGGCAAGCATTGCACTTTGTATGGTCTGCAGGTTGCCGATTAAGTGTCTTGCCTGTAGCTTTCATCATGGGAATAGTACGAGGTTGCTTGGCACTCCTTCCATCTCTGTCTTCTTCATTTGTCACGAGTTTCTGTGCTTGCAGTCCTTTTGCTCTTGTTGATCTGCTTCTCACGGAGAATGGTGTTCTCATAGCATTCAGCCTTAGCACTTCCACTTTCATTGGACATTCAGTGTCAAGGTTTCATAGGCTCTATT
>WNGS01003267.1:45805-69142 GCA_020271785.1 Procambarus virginalis
TTGAACGTTCATCTTTTTATTTTCTCTTAAACAGGCAGCAGAGAGAAGAGGGCTGGAAAATACCGAGTAAGTATTATAGACTTGCTTCACTTGAATGAAGAAAAAATCCAATGAATTACTATACTGTAGTAAATAATTTCCAATACTCTAAATATTAATGATGGGCAGATGTTTTTTTATGTATATTATAGCCAAAATTGTTTTGAGAACTTGCCATTAATTTATAATAATTAAACTTGATTTTATCCAACAAAGTATGTGGAAGAAACTACAGTAAAAGATGTTAAAGACGTTTGTGAAAGTGTGATAAATGTGCATGTGGTCAAAAGTACAGTAATTACGGAGGAGTGTAATCACCTAGTTATGAGTCTGGGTTTTGTGGGTGTAATTACCTAAGTGTAGTTACAGGACGAGAGCTATAATCGTGGTGTCCCGTCTTCCTAGTACTCTGTTGTATAACGCTTTGAAAATACTGACGGTTTTGACATCCATCACCTTCTCACTTAATTTATTCCACCGTCTACCACTGATTGCAAAAGAAAACATTCTAAATTTTTCACCACCTTTGTTTCCTTAGCTTGAATCGATGACCTCTTGTTTTGAGGTTGCTGGTTTCAGGAATCCTGCTTTGTCAATTTGGTCATTATATTCCCATTTTATTTTGCAAGTGATTATTATATCGCCTCTTTGTTCTTTTTCTTCAATCTTCTGGCTTGGCATATTTAACGCCTCTAGCCTTTTGTCAAAACTCTTGTTTTTCAGTTCCGAAGTTGTTTTGTAGCATACCTTTGCACTTTTCCAATTTATTGATATGCTTCTTGAGATTTGGGCACATACATTGCTGCATATTCCAATTTTGGTCTCACAAAAGTCATGTACAGTTTCTTTAGCATTTCACCATCCATGTAATTAAAAGCAATTCTAAAGTTGGAAAGCACAGCATATGCTCCTCGAGTGTAATTACCTAAGTGTAGTTACAATATGAGAACTACCCTTGTGGTGTCCCGTATAATTACCTAAGTTTAGTTACAGGACTAGAGCTATGCTCATGGTGTCCCATCTTTCCCAGCACTCTGCCATACAACTCTTTGAAACTAATGTAAAACCCACTAATCCGGACTCTATAGGATGGACTCTCAGCCGGATTATCATTTTTCTCGATTAACGTACTTTTTCACACGCGGAAGTCCAAAAGTGACCATTTCCAACTATTCTTATACCACAAACAACATAATTTGAATGCCTTGCCACAATAATTATAAAATATTCAACTAGAGACCCCAACTGCCTTGTTGTAGTTCGACTTCTTGATTGATGCCACACATTTTGAAGTTAAGATTCTTGACAATTTGTGTACCTATACTCACAACACTAAAATTAACGCTTAAAATTGCTGTACAGTTCATGGGGTAAAGTGTTTTGACTGCCAGCTGCTGAAGCCTCATTGGTTGAAGGCACCTGGCTTGTCTGTGATGCCTTACTGGTTGAAGGCACCTGGCTTGTCTGTGATGCCTTACTGGTTGAAGGCACCTGGCTTGTCTGTGATGCCTCACTGGTTGAAGGCGCTTGGTTTGAGCAAAACCTCTTAACACTCCAGAACAAGTGATGCTGCTACCAGACATAGTCTTGGCCAAAAATGTTCAAAGTTACTATGAAAACAAAAAAAATTATTTAAATAAAATATTTCACTAATGGCGCAGCACTGTGGTATAACGTGAGGGACGGGAGCACATGGGCTGTTTGGCTTGACCAGGCCTGGACGGGTCCACTTGGGCCAGGCAGGCACGTTAAGTAGGCCACCAGGCAGGAAAAAAACTCATAATATTTTTGGAGCAAACTTCAGCCTGTGCAAATTGTTTTTGGGAAATTTGTATATTTGTTATTATATAATTATTTCTTTTGTTTTTGACTGTGATGAATGCTCTGAAATTAATGGTAATTCCTGTAGTGTGTAGAGCCCTCCACATCCCCCTTATTCCCCCAGGTTATCCCTCAGGCAGTCCCTCCCAATGCTCCCCTCTCTCCCAACACCACCTACCCACCCCACCCCTTCCTACACTACGCGCCTAGAGCCACAGCCGTACGGGATTAATTCGATACGGCCCGACGCCTGGCTTTCTGATCCGGACTATTCGCTGCTTGTCCGGCTTACTGTCCGGATTGGGTAACATAGGCAGCAAGTTAACCGGCTCAGATTTCTTATCCGGCCAAACATTGGCTAGTCCAGCTTCCATGGACATATTGGCCGGATGGGGAGATAACTTTATCCAGCCATGATTTTGGCCGGATTAGGGTGTTTTCCAGATAGGCGAATTCTGGATTAGTGGGTGTCTACAGTACTGATGGTTTTGGCCTCCACCACCTTCTCACCTCTTCTAGTGTTCACACTAGAAAGATTGATTAACATCCCATCACCCACAAATGTTTGAAGGAGGTGAAGAGAATGAAGTAAGGATATATAACCATTACATGCGACACAATCAGGAAGAGCATTGACAAACTGAAAGACTCAAAAGCCCCAGGTGTGTATCGATTTCAATCCAAAGTTATGAAGGAATTGGCAAATGCACTATGCATACCACTGAAACTCCTTTTCAAAAAATCCCTGGACCAAGGGATAGTTCCCTTGGATTGGAAATATGCAACTGTTGTCCCCATTTCCAAAAACGGTAGAAAGAACTCTGCAGAAAACTACCGTCTGATCTGCTTGACATCGCACATCTGCAAGCTCATGGAGAGAATCCTAAGGGAGGGAATCATACAACATCTCGGAGAACAATCTTGTAAAATCAATGCAACGTGGGTTTGCTAAAAATAGGTCCTGCCTCACTAACCTGCTTACATTTCTGGAAACAATAACCAGCTATTCAGACAAAGGACTTTTGGTAGATGTAGCTTACATGGACTTTGCTGAAGCTTTTGACAAGGTACCACATGAGAGACTGTCAAGGACATTACAGGCACATGAATTAAATGGGAGAATATTGGAATGGATAAAACAATGGTTAAAAAATAGAAAAGAAAAGGTCATGTAATGGGAATGAATCTGGCTGGGAAAATGAGCTAAGTGGGGTCCCACAGGGGTTCATTTTGGGGCCAACTTTTTTTGTCATATATATCAATGACATAGATGAGAATATTACAATCCACATCATCAGATTTGCAGATGACACTTAGATCTATGGTAAAGTGGGAAGTGAAAGTGATATCGAGACCTTACAAAGAGATCTGCATGAACTCCATAAATGGACAGATGACTCGTAAATGCTCTTTAATTAACATGTTGCTACATTTTGTGGCTTTTCTGGGTCTTTCTCAACTTTGTTGTTTGTTGCTCTTAATGTAAAATCTGCTTACTAGGTTGATTAGTCTTGTCTTTTCTTCTTCCATGGTGTTTTCATTTGTGGTTGGCCCCAATGTTGCTCAAACTCCATTTTCTGAGAGGGGCTCCCAATGGTGGCTTCCCAAGCTACTGTCTGGTGGGTCTCCTCGGTGGCTCCCTGTTCTCTATATGTTGACTCGTCTTATACACTAGAAAATACTGCAGTTCTGGTAGCTTCGTAAAAGTTGAATAAACAGGAATGTAGTTTCAATGCTTATTCATGCTCATTATTTAGCTTAATGTACAGTAGTATCATTGCTGACAGCGGCATATAATGGTTCATATTGTACTTAAGTTAGCATAATTTTGTCATAATATGGTATATTGTAATTATCTGTGGAGAGCTCCTTCGGCTCCCCGGTTGTATCGGGCTGATGTGTATATATTAGACCGTGGCAACAGTCAATTGATGGAGTTCTAAGTCTACCAAAAATCACGAGCCAGAACCTTGCCCCCTCAGAGGCATGAGGAGCAATGGCCTATACACTCCCCGTGTGGTTGGAGGCATTCTATATCTGCCATATACCAGGTCAGGCACAGAGAAAGGTAGGAATCCCCAAATAAACTACAGCTGGTTAGAAATTGCAAACCGAAAACTGAACGAGCAAACAACTCCCCAATCTGAAAACAAGCAAACAAGCATAACATCTCTAAATCGCCGCGGGGACACTAAAAAAAAAACGAAATCATCTCAAGATAACCTCATCTCAAGTTAACCTCTGCATTCGTGTTGATTTCGGGTTTACCCCTCCACGGGTTCGGTTCTGTGTCCCTTCGGGTCCATCGGTTCTGTCATTCCCGGGGGTGCTTTTTTTCCCTTTCCTCTCCTTTTTGCGATTATGTCGCGTGCATGTTCCCTTCATATCGGGAACCCGTGCGTGTCCCTCGGTCAGGGGTCTCTTTTGGCCATGTGTGCCTCTGTGCATTTGCGCTTGCTTCTCACGGTTCTCGTTGGTTCGCGGAACTCTTCGATACTTCCAATATTTTTGAACGTCTGTTTTCCGGTGAGGCTTCCGTCTAGTTCTCTCAGACTCGTTGGTCCTCTTCCGTGCTTCTTGTCTTCCTTTGATTCTGTTTTTGCATTATTTAGTCTTCACATTGTCACTCCTTCCTGTCTTACCGTTCCTATTATTCGTTCCATACGCCTTGCTGGCGCCCTCTCCAGAAGACGGGTGTGCAATTCGACCCTCAGGCATGGAGGCTAAGGGGTTTGTTTTTGTTTTGGGTGGTGTACACATGTGTTGGTGTTTCCCGTCCTTTCTCGCTGATTCTGCGCCGTCTCACTCCTATTATCTCTGGTCATATTCCCTGGATACTCAGAGTGTTTTGGATTTTGTGTGTGGAGCGACCTTATAGTTCTTTTCTTGGCTTGAGAGTCTGGGGCGGCTCTTACTGGCGCCTCCTCCGCCTCTGTACTGCATACACCTCATCTTCTCCTACTGGGCACGCACCTCTTTACATTCTCCACTAGGATGCTCCTGTCATTGCACGGTCGGCTGTTTCATGACACGGTGGTGTGTCTGTTCTGCAAGTGAGATTAACCGGTCTGGTGACACTGTCGGCCGGGTTCTGGTTCTCGCTTTTTGGGGGGTACTCGCCTAGTTGTACTCATCTAGTTGTGCGGCGGGGTAAGCTCTGGTTCTTTGCTCCCGCCTTCTCAACTGTCAATCAACAGGTGTACAGGTTCCTGAGCCTACTGGGCTCTGTTTTATCTCCATTTGAAACTGTGTATGGAGTCTGCCTCCTCCACATCATTTCCTAGTGCATTTCATTTACTACCTACTCTGACACTGACAAAGTTCTTTCTCATATATCTGTGGCTCATTTGGGTACTCGGCTTCCACCTGTATCTCCTTGTGTGTGTACCACCCATGTTCCATACTCCATCCTTGTCTACCCTATCAATTCCCATTGACAGGGTAGTGTCAATGGCACCTAACGGGGGTTGTTAGGTGTTGTGAGTTTTGTTTGGACACTTTGCGTGTGTCTTAGTGACTACTTTGTCTGTGTATCTTGTTCTTAGTTGTACTGTGGGGGTGCTGCCCCAAATTTCAGTGCTTTTTGTTTCATTTTTCGGCGCCTGGGTCTTTTCTCAATATTTGGACACTCCTTCGTTTTCTCGGTCCTTTCCGTGTCCTCATTCCTTGACTCGGTCTCTGATCTCTGGACACTCCTTCCTTGCCTATCTTCGATGCCTGGCTGCACCCTGATATCTATTGTGTCCCTCTGTGTATGTGCGACCACCCTCAACACACTATGTGGTTGGTTGTGTACATTGTGTTACCGGCTGCTACTTCGTCCGTTTTCCAGTTTTTTCCTTGCCTATTTCTGTTGACAGGGTTGGGCTCTGTCCATGTTCAGTTCCCTGCTTTTGGACTACCCCAGTGTTCAGTTTTGGTACCGAGTTCTTTCACTTTTTCTTGTATCTCACTGCAGGCTTCTGTGTTGCAATGTCTGCGAGTGGTTGTGAACTTCTGGTCAACTGCTCCTGCCCTACTGGTTCCTTTACTTGGGACAGAGGTAGCTAGGATTTCAGTCCTGGCTACGGCTTTTCTTTGTTCCTTTCTCAGAACGTACATTTTTGTTTTCCTGTGGTACACATCCTGCGTAGTTCTCCTCACATATACCTTGGAGATGCATGCGTCGTTCTTCCCTGCTGGAGCTGGTTGCGCTGCTCCTTTGGGTTGCGGGGTCGCTGTTTTTTACTTCGCATCTCGCGCTTTAGTTCGTGTGCTCTTTTTCATCGTTGGCCTCTGTCTGGGCCCTGGCTCCTCGGTGTTTGGCCTTGTTGGTCCTTCAGGGGTCCTAGAGGGATTCTTCCCGGACAGGGCGTGTCTGGTCGCCCGGGTTGGTTCCTTTTCGGCTCGCCGGGATTGGGATCCTGGTTCCCTGGTGGCCGTTCCTTCTGGTTTTTGCCAGCCTTGGTAGGGGGCGCTGCTTTACTCGGTTTCCGATCCTGAGGGTCTTCCCGTGGCTCCGACTCTTTTTGTGGATCGGTCCAGCCCTATAGGAGGCTGGTTCGTTCATCCCCTCGAGTCTTCGCATCTTGGGTTTTTGTCTCGAGTTTCTCGTCGCTTGTGTGGGTACTGGTGGCTTCGTTGTTGGTCTCCCGCCTGCATGCTTCGTCTCGGCGGCGGTTTGTGTGTACAGTAGTTTTCCTGGCGATCCTTCCGGTTTTCCTATCACTGCGAAGGGTTCTTGCCTGGTCCTAAGATTCATGGGTGTTTTGGGTTGTTTCCTCCACCCATGCGGTGGCATTAGGTGGCTCCTCCTCCTTCGAGGGTATATGGGCTGGCAGGGCAAGGCCTCTTCCCCTTCACTCTGTTGGGTCATCCTGGAGTGGGTTCACTTGGGCATGGTCGAAATGACGGCATCCCTCAAGTGGGTTTCTTGTTTGTTTCCAGTTCCGTAACCGGACTGTGCGGACCTGCAGTTCATTCTGGTCTTGTCCCATCTGAATCCCTGGGTTTTTTGCCCCTCCTTTTGGATGAGCACTCTGTCCTAGGTCTAGACCTCTGGAACTTGTATTGGAGGGTCCCGATTCATCCGGGGTTCAGGGACTGACTCAGTTTTGTCATGGGGCAACAGACTTACCACTTTCATTGCCTTCCATTTGGTTTGAATCTGGCACTTCACGTGTTCACACGCCTTACCAGGGTCATGGTGACCTGTTTGCTTCTGTTAGGGGTTTGGGTTCTGGCCTACCTCAACGACTGGCTGGTCTGGGCTTCCAGCCAGTCCGCGTATCTGCTCGCCAGGGATTTGGTTCTTTCCCAGCTCACCTATAGATGCCCCCACATGGGAGACATTGCTCCTCATGTCTCTGTGGGGGAGCCAGGTTCTTGCTCATGGTCCCCATTTGACTTAGAACTCCATCAATTGGACTATTGCCATGGTCTAATATATACAGTCCAGTTATATTTACATATATAGCTCCGGGAGCCTCTGGGTCTCGCCAGAAATGACATTTCATTACATTTAACACTTTCTTTTTTTTTTAGGTGGTATGTTACAGATGGTGATAAGGGAGATAAATACTGAGAACATTACTAAAGAGAGAGTAATGTAAATGGACATGCTGATATCTCCACTACATCATTAGATGTTTCAATGACTTTGGGTCACATTCCACTGTCAGAAGCTGGGCCACTGTCCGAAACTGAGTCATTGCCTGTGGATAAGATCAGCGACACTTTAAAATCCAACTTTCCATTGCAAAATGTAACGAGAAATGATGCAGTAGAACACGTTACCAATGGACAAGAAGCAAGAGCTGAAAATTTGTTTGAAACACATGACGACCAGGATCACAGGCACTTGCAAACTCCCAGGTTTAAATTTCATGATTTTTCAAAATATGTGAAGAAAAAAATGATGCCAAGGATAATCCATAGAGTTTCTTACAGTGAAGATGATAATCAAGATGTTATTGACTTTGAAGCGACACCTCAAGATGATTTGATGTTGGTTCAACAGCTTCAAGAGTACCCCAATATTTCTCACAGTGAAATTAGTAATATGCATAGTATTTATAAGAAAAATACAAATGAAAATGCATTTGAAGTTCCTCTGTTTGATCTCTCCCTTTCACCAATTTTAGGCTCAAGTCCTATAAGTGACACTGATATCTTGGTTCACTCTGCTCCAGAAAATCTTAGGAACTCAATTGTGGTACCAGAAGTTGATATAAAAGATTCTTCGGAAAATGAGAATAGAGATGTAGCAAAGAAGAGAGAGAGCGAATCTGATGCAAAGTGTGATAGTGATATATGTGGAGACCGTATTTCTGCTCCTACAACCCGTGGCTCAAGCTTGGCTGATCATGTTCTCCCAGAATTAAATATTGTGAGAGTAAATAATGCAGATGAAGAGAGTGAATTTTTGTTAGATAATAAGACTGATGGCAAAGGTGTAGAATATGTACAACACACTGATAATGTTGAGAAATTGACAGTGGTTCCAGTAACAGTTTTAGATGCTGGTTGTGATGTTAGTTGTGTAACTGAAGATGAATGTCCCCCTAAAAAACTAAAAAGCCAAGTAAATGAGCCCTCTAGTAGTTTACGCTCGATACCTATCAGTGAGGATAATAGAAATACTAAAATCAAAGATTTTCGACCCAATTTTGACAAATGCCCACATATATATGATATAACTAGTAATGACAGAACCCTGTCCAAGTACAAATCAGATGACAAAGCATCCAATTGCATTCAAATAAAAGGACAAGACCACAGTATGGAGATCACAAGTGAAACAGCTGTAAAGAAAATTTCATCAAGCTGCAATAACTGGAGTAACACACATGATGGTCAACCAAACAATCTTTGTCCACCTTCAGGAAAACCTATGTTCAAGGTTCCTTTTAAAAAGATTTCCGAGTCGCCAATAGTTGGCTACCCTTTAAACAGGAAGAACATCACCTCCACTCCTAAAGGTATCAACCAAGATAAAGTTAAAGTGAAAGATTTTAGCAGATATGGACAAGACTATTCCTCTGGTTGTACCGAAGGTTCTGCTATCACCAAAGGAAGGAAAGACTATGTACCTCCTGCTCGTCTTCAGTCTGTTTGTGGACATCAGAAGTTGTCTGCTGTAGAGCATAAGTACACAGGAACAGAAGTATCTTCCTTCAAATCTGCTAGCTCTTCTATATTAAAGAAGCTGATGTTTAAACCAAAATTTGTACAAAAAAATCATGATTTTAAAACACATAGTCCCAATAAGAAAATTACTCATAAATTTTTAAAGTTCCCCAATTCTTTACAAATTACTGATAGTGCAGAAATCAATTCAAGTAAAATAGAAAAAGATAGTGTAGTTAAATTGAATCGAAAGATGGGGGATCATTCTGCATTTCCTTGCCAACGTTTTAAGAAACCCAGTTTTCCTACAAATATTCCTTGGGAAAAATCTAAAAATTCTTTGGAGCTTAAAAACATGGTAGTTAACTTATCTGAAGCAGAAAATAAACCAGATGGAGCATGTGGCATTCTTGCTCTAGAGAGAATGGAAGACATCAACACAAGCGGTGCCACTGAAACACTGAACAAGACTTCTTTACCCACCACAAGTGACAGTAATTTAAAAAATATATCAAAGAGAAAATCCACAAGTTATAATCTTGTGAATGAAGAAATTGATGAAACAGATAAATACATCTTAACTGAGACAACTCAGAAAGGCACTTTAGTTTTGCAACAAAGTTTAAAATGTAAGAATTTAAAGACTCTACGATTGATTTAGTAGATGACTTCAATTCAGATCAAAGAATCAATTCAGATCGAAGAAAGAAGGCAAATGTACGCATGTCATCAAAAAAGCGTAATCTCTTTCCCAAGAAGAGGAAAGCTGAAGACAACATAGATAAAAAAAGGGATTCAGTAGGAATGAAAAAAGGGAAGAAGACCTACAATGAAGAAAAGCAATTATTTGGAGAGGGAGGTCACAGAACAATAAACCAGAAAAATGTAAAACTCATGTCTGCAGAGAAAACTAAATGTAAACCCAAAACTAAAAAGAATGACAAGAGCCCCATAAGACAATGTCATAACAATAGTCTGGTAGTCAATAAACAAAAGCAAATTAAGAAATGTAGAAAGGAAGCCAAGACATCATTCAGCACTGACAACACTGAAGCCCCAACAGACTTGCCTCAGGTAGGTAGACATTGTTGCAAGCTCATTCTTAGAGAGAACAATAATAGGCACACAGATCATTAATAATTTCACTAATGATGGTAGGAGTTGGGAATGTTTTCTGAGCAAAGCCACCTTGGTAACCTCCCAAAGTTTTTATGTCCAGCCACTTGGACTGGTCAGTATAGCAACAACCTTGTATATTACAGGGTCGGTGTTCGATCTCCAGTGGTGCAAGTGGTTGGGCACTGCTCCTTCACCCCGCCCTTATATCCCAGCTGCTGCTCCTCATATTCCCTCCAAGGGCACTATAGTCACACTGGCTAAGCATTTTCACCTGATAATTACTTAACATTCCCTAAGTCTTAGCATTGGACCCTCCTTAGACACTACTAGTTTGCCAGGCTCAGTGTGTCTGAGCGCAAGAAGGATGAGTAACTTCTTTTCTGTGCGGAGCCCCGTTGGCTCCCTGGAGCTATCTGAACTGATAGGTGCTATATTAGTTTGGGGTCATCAGTCACTGGAGTCCTTGTGCCTACCAGGAACCATGAGCCAGAACCTGGTTCCCTAAGAGAGGTGCAGGAAGCAATGGCCTATGAGCACTTTACATTTAAAGTACAGTATGTCATAATTGCCATCGACTGAGGAGGGCATCCAGAAAGATAGGCAAAACAAAACAGACCACAGTCTGGTGAAAATTGCGACCTACATCTAAACATGGCAAAAGAACTCCTCCAGAAAGAAAACAAACAACCAACACTTCATCCAACTAGCATTCCTGCTCGTTAGCACTGTTCCCCTTCCCCCGCCTCGAAGGGGGAGCCGGCAGCCCACCACTCCAGTTCTTGATGTGCTGGCGGTCAGCTCAGTCACCTCTGGCCTCAATTTCCTGTTCTGGATTTTGCCCTTTGTGGCTGTACTACCAGACTACCCTTGCATTTCAGGGTTATCTTCACTGGGGCAATTGGGAATTACTTCCGTTTTAGGACTTTGTCACTTGGCATTATCTTCACCCTCGAGGTATGATGGGGATCTTGGGCTTTCCGTCGTGCCCCGTGTGGGGAGTGTTATTGGCTGGGTGGGGCGCACTGCGACCAGCGCAGCTTGCATACGCAGTGGCTAACGATTCTATCTGGGTGCCAGTTTGTTTGTTGTGTGTTTTTGGGGGTTTTGTTTTTCTTTTCTAGTGTTGTCACTTTTTGTTACTGGAGGAGGCCTGCCTAGCTTCTTATTAGGCAAGCTTAGGTTGATTTGGTTGTTCTCCTCCTGTTGCCCTGGAGGTTTCATTGCTGCTACTGGTGGTCAGTTTGCCTGCAGACAGATGGAGTTCTACCAGCTTAGTTATCCAGTGCCTGGGTTCCCGTAGGCTTACTCACCCTTACGGGTCCTGGAAAAGCCCAGTGGGCTTAGGAGCACCATGGATGTGTCTTCCAAGTCCTTGTGTGAAGTTGAAGGTTGTTTGTCGCCCCAGCCTTAGGGAAACGATCATCTGTACTGCCTCTGTCACGCTGCCTGTTCAGTCAGTGACCCCTTCAAACCGGAGTCTTGCAGGCCTTGTCACCCACTTGTACAGTAGTACCTAGGTTTACAAACTTTTCGGGTTTCGAGCCCGATTTGTTCGGAAAATTTTAATCGGGTTACGAACTTTACCTCGGGATACGAGTTTGTTGATACGCTTATGGCCGACTTATCACGTGGTGGCACGGCAATCGCTCCTCAGTTTACCAGTGCCTCACGCCCAGTGACTATCCTGCCTAAATTCTTGGCAAGAATTTAGTTTTTTTTCGGATTGTTGGCAATTTGAGCATAAAAGTTATAATATATATCTTGCCATGGGTCCCAAGAAAGCCAGTGGTAAGGTTCAAGGCAAGAAATCACATGTGAGAATGACCATAGAGGAAAAGCAAGAAAACAGTCGAAAACATGAAAATCGTACAAGTGTTGTTGAACTAGCTGGGCAATATAACAAATCTTCAGGGGAAGAGGAGGAGGCAGTAGAGGATGTACCTTCTTCATTAATTAAGAAATGTGTGCAGTATGGGAAGAACTGCAAAGTTTTGCTGAAAAGAATCACCCAGAAGAAGCTTTAGCAGGCTGTTGCATTGATCTTGTTAATGACAATGTGATGTCTCACTACAGACAAGTGTTACAAAAAAGGGAAAAACAATCACAAGCAGGTCCTAGTGGTATGCAGGCAAAACATGCCAGAGTGTGTACCCCAGAGAAGTCATCACTGCCTGATGTTATATTGGAAGTGGACTCCCCTTCCAAACGGTAACACCTCTCCTCCTCCCCCCTCCTCACCGTCTTCCATACACCAACAGGAGTCATCAGTAAAGGTAAGTAATAACCTGTACATACTTTTGTAGTGAAGATTTTGGTGAATTAGATATAAAATTTACTTTGAAGTTAATTTTTTGGAGAGTCAGGAATGGATTAATTTATTTCCCATTATTTCTTACCGGGAAATTCGCTTTGGTTTACGAATTTTCGGGTTACGAACTATCTCCAGGAATGGATTAAATTCGTAAACCGAGGTACCCCTGTACTTCAAATTCCTAATTTTTTGTCTATTGATCTCAGGGATCAGGTGGCAGCTGCGTTACATGCTCAATTCTCCATTTAGCAACGGGCCAGGTTGGTTGCTTGGTTGGAAGCCCCAGAGTTGCCAAGCTTGGGTTTTAGAACCAGGGTTTGGGAGCATTGGTCGCTTCCACCTTGGTTTCGTCCGCTCCCCACTTCCTTCCCACGTGGACATGGTTTGCCCTGCTCCTACTTCCCTGCTTCTGGCTCCCAAATGTCTGAGGGTTTGGGAGTCGGGAAGTTGTTTACCTTGCGATGAGGCTCGGGAGGCTTCAGGGGCTGCTACTTCAGATTTGAGCACGGAGGTGGTTGGCCTGATTTTCCCGCCGAGGCTTCCGAGTCAACTCGGCAGACTCCCTTCTTGGAAGCTTTTTTTCCTGGACTCCACCTTTTCTTCAGGGGTGGTGGGTGTGGATGAGGGCTCTGCCCTGGGGCCATGGTCAGTGGTTCCCATGGCCTTTGTCGGGGGTTCCCGAGGCTTGAGGGGAGTCCACTTTGAGCTCTTGGGCTCCTTTTGACCCTGCTCGGGACCCTGTATCCTCTGGGAAGGTGTTGCTGCAGGTGAGGGTTTTGTATATCTCCTTCCCTGTCTGAATTACTATTCTCATATTTGCTAGCATGGCTTACGCACCCTCGCGTTGGATGCATCCATCTTTTACCTGGATGTTTTGTGTGGAGGGGATTAATATCACTACTTTTTGTGTGTTTATTATACGTTTATTGCACATTATTTTACAGTGCTTTTGTTACCCCGCTCTTACCTCCTCTCTGATCAGCAGTTTTGTTGGTAATATTTTTGGGCAAATGTTTTGCTATACAGATTGTGACGCTTGGGTTCCGAGTGTCGTGCTTTGTGTTGCCGCGATTGGCCGCCAGGGCGGTAATTACCTAAGTGTAGTTACAGGATGCGAGCTATGCTCGTGGTGTCCCGTCTTCCCAGCACTCTTTGTCATATAACGCTTTAAAACTACTGACGGTCTTGGCCTCCACCACCTTCTCCCCTAATTTGTTCCAACCGTCTACCACTCTGTTTGCGAAAGTGAATTTTCTTATATTTCTTAGGCATCTGTGTTTAGCTAGTTTATATCTATGACCTCTTTGTTCTTAAAGTTCCAGGTCTCAGGAAATCTTCCTTATCGATTTTATCAATTCCTGTTACTATTTTGTATGTAGTGATCATATCACCTCTTTTTCTTCTGCCTTCTAGTTTTGGCATATTTGTAATTTGTGTACTTTGTAATTTGTACTTTGTAATTTGTAATTTGTAATATTTGTGCACCGGTCATGGCGCACCATCCCACAGCAGGGGTTTGTTGTCATCCCAACTCTTGCTGCAGAGCGCTTGAAATTTTGTTATTCCTTTCCCGCTTTTTGGGGCATTTTTCATTTCATTAATGTGCCATTGTTCTTACTGTTAACTCAGTTGTTCATTTCTGTTTGACATATCTCGGGTGTGGGTGATGTTTGCTATGAAATGGGTAGGGAGGTACATGAATTGGTGTGTGCTTCCCTCATCACTACCGGTGTGTCGTCTGTAGTGTTTGTAAGTTTATACTTGCCTCATTGTGCTCTTCTAGTTGTGCTTGCGGGTGTTGTGCTTCGGCTCTTTGGGCCTGCCTCTCACCTGTCATTCTACTGGTGTATGCATTCCTGAGATACTTGTGCTCATGTGTTTCTACCTTTGCAGCCTCATCACTGCCTCCTGTGTTTCCTTTCCTTACTACTCTGCTTCTGGACAAGTTATTTTTTGTCTCTGTGGCTCTTTTGGGTACTTGGTCTCCACCTGTCCCCCATTATGGGTGTACCAATTGTATTGATTCATCCATCTTTTTCTACCCGGTCCATTCCCCTGAGGAATTGTGGGTGATGGTCATGTCTTCTGGTCTTGTGTTCCCGGGGCAGTTTTGTCTTATGTACGAGACTGTGGTACTTCTGTATCTTATTACCTGTATTGTATTAACAGATTGTGGTCATTGGCTTGTTTTCATTACTGTATTTTATTATGGGCACCGATTTTGTGCCTAGCGACCTTGCCCGGTCTACTCGTCCACTCGGTATCCTGTGTGTATTACGGCCGTTGTAGATGAGGGGGTCATTTTTATTGAAAAACAAAACATTTTTTAAACATATTGCGCGTCTTATCCGCCGGCAAATGCGGTAAGTAAGGCTCCCCTGAAATTGGTTCCAGGTGCCCTTGGGTTCCTCGGATTCATCTTTTTGGAGGTTTTTCTTTCTCTCGGCTTCCTTTTGGAAGTTACGGTTGTCTTATCCTTTCTCTCTCTTGGCTTTTCCTGGACTGGCATCTTATGCCGAATACTGTCGCTTCTTATCGTGTAGCATTGACGGAGCCACTGCAGCTGGCATTCGGGGTGGATGTCACTTCTGCTCCATTTCGCAAGCGCTCTGGTGCGTTTTTCACCTCCATCCTGCTCATGTGCTGCTTGTGCAATCTTGTCTTTGAATTGGGTTCTTTCCTTTATTTCTTCTCCTTGGTTTGTCATGGACCCCTTTGGTTCAGGATTGATTTGGGAAAAGCTTTGTTTTTCTTAGCTTTGGCCCTCTGGGAGTCGGGTTGGGGAGTTTCATGTTTGCTCCGGCGCTGGGGGTTATGTTCGTTTGGTCCAGGTGGTAGTTTTGTTTGTTTACAGCCTTTGCCTCTTCTGAGGAAGAATGAGACGCAGGCTTCCAGAGGGGTTCATTGGTTGTGGAGGCTTGGTTGGTTAGGCTGGGGGTTCATCAGGTATTGTCCGGTGGCGGCTATACTTCGATACCTGTGGGCCACTGGTTCGGTGACTGGGCGCCCTCTGGCTGGATCTGGTTTCTCTCGTTCCCTGTTTCCAGGGCTCGTCTCTCTCAGGTTGCCTGCATTGTAATTAATGCTATCGCATGTGGCGCGGGCGCACTGTAGATTTTGACGTCATGCTCCCAGCGGTGCGGGCGAGCGTGTGGTGACACCGAAATGTGTATACTTGCTTCAGTTTTCTCACCTTAATTCTTGTGCTTCGTCGTTCATTTTGGTATCATTTAGTTCGCAGTTGAATACCCTACAGGGGTATATGCATACAAGGTCCAAAAGCCTGGTGTGACTCCCCGCAGCAAAGCCTAAGTCAGCCAACCGTTACCCATGAACGAGCACCATTTGGCACACCGCAACCTAATGTAATTACCTAAGTGTAGTTACAGGATGAGAGCTACGCTTTTGGTGTCCAGTCTCCCCAGCACTCTTTGTCATATAACACTTTGAAATTACTGACGGTTTTGGCCTCCACCACCTTCTCGCCTAACTTGTTCCAACTGTCTACCACTCTGTTTACGAAAGTGATTTTTTTTGTATATCTCTGGCAGCTTTGTTTTGTGAGTTTAAATCTATGACCTCTTGTTCTTGAAGTTCCGGGTCTCAGGAATTCTTCCTTATCAATTTTATCAATTCCTGTTACTATTTTGTATAGTGACCATATCGCCTCTTTTTTCTTCTAGTTTTTGCATATTTAATGCCTCTAACCTCTCCTCGTAGCTCTTGTCCTTCAGTTCTGGGAGCCACTTAGTGGCATGTCGTTGCACTTTTTCCAGTTTGTTTTATGTGCTTCTTAAGATATGGGCACCATATCTTTAGTATTTCTCCATCCATATTTTTTCCAGCTGAATTTTGAACCATAGTATTAGTGTGGTCTTCCTCCTGTCACCAAAACATTAAGTCTGCAGACACTAACAATGCTCTCTTCTGCCATGTGAGGGATTCTAATCATCCCATTGATTAGTCTTCCTCCAAAATAATCTTTCCTGCCTCTACTCTACATAGACGCCGTCTTGTTGAATCGGCTCTAATACACAATGTACCCAACATGAACTTGAGTCCTGGCTTTGTTGCTGTGGACTCTTCCCTTTCACAGTACATACTCAAATGCTCTAATCTTTCTAACAAACGTGACCTAACATAAGCTTACCCCTTCCATTTATCTTTCTTTCTCTTTCCTTTTCTTTCTCTCTTCTTTTCTTTCTCTCTTCTTTTCTTTCTCTCTCCTCCCTTTTTCTGTTCATTGTCTTCTCCTACACTCCCTTGCTATCCTCCTCTTATTTCTATAGGAGCTGCCTCGTATGGGTCAATAGGCCCTCTGCAGTTCTTATCTATCCCCTCTACTACACCTTACTTTGCTCCTCAGCTCTCTCTTGCCTATTTATTGCCTGTCTCTACTTCATCACAATTGACTTGAGAATGGTCCAGGACGGACCAAAACGTCGTTGTCCCTTCACCTTCTAGTGTGTGGTCTGGTCATCATATTTTAGCCACGTTATTGTGACTCATCGCCTGCATAAACACTTGTTGTGGTAGGTATGCCTCACTCTGTCCGAAATCTTTAAATTCGCCAATAAATCTTTCAGCCACTTGTTTGTCTGAGCTGGCACCTTCCTCATACCTCTCAACACTATGAATGCACTTCTTTTTCTAAATTTCTCAAACCATCCCCTGCTCGCCTTGAACTCTCTCGCTTCTGCATCACTCGTTCCAGGGAATTTCTTTGTAAGATCTTCATGCAATTTTCTTGCCTTTTCACAAATGATGGCCTCTGAAACTCTATCACCTGCTAACTCTTTGCTGTGTATACAAATTAATAATAACTGTTCAACATCCTCAAGTGTTTGTGTTCTATGTTTCATGATTATTGATATGCCTTTTGCCACTTTAGCACTCATAATGTCCTTTTTCTTAGCCAGTATGGTGGATATCATTGACTGAGATTTGTTGTACTGCCTAGCTAGGTCAACAACCTGCACACCATCTTCAAATTTACGAATGATCTCTTGTTTTTGCTCTATGGTCATCCTTACATGGGTTTTCATATGTTGAACCTTACCACTGACTTTCTTGGGACCGATGGCATGATACATGGCCACAAAAACGGAATTTCTTATAGGTGTGATCGTCACTAAGTTGGTGGCTGTAGTAAACTGTGGCAGGGTGGTCCGCGCGTTAGTCAAGGTGCCACTGTACTTTTAATGTAAAGTGCTCATATGCCTTTGCTTTCTGTACCTCTCTTGAAGGGGACCAGGTTCTGGCTCGTGGTTCCTGGTAGGCATAGAACTCCACGTGACTGATGACCCTAAACTAATATAACACATATCAGTTCGGTTAGCTTCAGAGAGCCTTCGGGGCTACCCCCCAGAAAAAGGCGTTTCACTACATTCAACGCTGCCTTTTTCTGGTAAATATTTTTTATTATTACCGGTACATGATTTTAATGGTTTTGATAATTCATTGCACAAAGTATTAATGTCCAAATTGAGATATTTGTTTAGTTTTTAATAGATTTTTGCATACTGTTGGCGTTGTGCTACTAATAATATTGTCTTGGACAAAATGCAGTGCAAGACAGTGTCGACTACAACATTACAAATTTCAGTACTCTCATTTCATTTACATTTTCCTTGATTAAAGCAAAAATGCTGTGAAGCATTTGAAGCATTTATATTTTCCCTGATTCTTTTTGTATAAATTGAAATGTTAAGATTAATAAAGTGTTATGCGATCATCTAACGAGATGGAGCCTCTTTTCAGATGTGTGGCCCAAGACATACACTAGGTTGTGATTCAGAGTTGTGTGCTGTATTGGAGTACATCAATGCCTCCTGTGAGGTCTGCTTCACTCTCATGTATAGGTGAGTTAATGCAACAGTGCTTATGTGAATTTGTCCATTTTTTTAGATTCTGTTCTATTAGTAATTGGTTTTCACATTTCAAACGTGTGCATTGTTTCAAGATACTAACCTTGTGATTTTATAATAGTTTGCAAAATATTTTTTGGGGGAGTTTCTTCGGCTCCCCGTAGCTATCCAGGCTGATGGGGACATATTAGAATTTGGCATCAGTCATGTGAGTGGAGTTCTTAGCCCTACTGGGGACCATGAACCCTAACTACTGATACCACTTGCCTCCTGGCAACAACTCTCACCAATGGCCCCCTGACACCATTTTATCACCATTTCAGCTGGTTGTCAGCTGCCTAGCTGACAACCTGCCTCCCATGAGAATACGTAACTTACAACACCTGCCCCCTAACAAAAAACCCTAACCACTGACACCACTTGCCTCCTCACAACAACTCTCTCACCAATGCCCCCTCTGACACCATTTTATCACCATTTCCTCCTAGAAACAATGGGTAAGGATAATAAAACACTATATAACTGTTTACACTCTGACGAATCATAGTTGATGACAGCCAGCTCAGACGCTCGGCCTCGGTGACCGCTTAGACGAACATTCCTCGCTTAATCGAACATTTGTATGTTCCACTGAACATTTGGTACTGAATTCAATTTGTTCGGCTCTTCCGAGAATTCGATAGAGTGGGGTTCGTTAGACTGAGGAAGTCTCAACGTACAGTGGTGCCTCGATTACCGAATTTAATCCGTTCCGGCACCAAGCTCGTCATGTAAAGCACTCGTCTTGCAAAACAACAACTGTCGTCAGAGGCATCAGAGAACCAGCGGGAACGTTAGGAAGCACCATGTAGTTTGCTCGTTAATCGAGCGAAAGCTCGTCAAGCGAGACAAATTTTCTGCGAGTGGCTCGCTCGTTACTCGAAATGCTCATAACTGGAGTCGCTCGTCATTCGAAGTTCCACTGTATTAAAAAATATAAGACAAAATCGACTTATTATGTATTTCTGTGCAGAGCCTTGTCAGCTCCCTGAAGCTATCTCACTGATATAGTGCTATCCTATTTGGAATTATCAGTCACAGTTCTTGTTGCCTACCGGGGACCAGAGCTAGAACCTTACCCCTTCAGAGAGGTGCAGGGAGGCCATGGCCTGTGAGCACTTTACATTTAAAGTATGTCATACTTGCCATCAACCAAGAAAGGCACCCCAGAAAGGTAGGTGAATCAAAACAGACCACTGTCTGGTTGAAAATTGAGAGCTACATCCTCAAAATAGCAAAAGAACTCCCCCAGAAAGAAAACAAACAAGCAACACTTCATCCAATTAGCCTCGACTATGTGCTTGGTGTCGACCTGGCTTCGGGCCTCAATTTCCTTTCTTGATTTTTGCCTTGACGGCTGTTCCTACACTTGCAGTGTGTGCTGGCTTGGAGTTCAGGGTACCAGAACTGCATGCGTCTAGGGACATCTTCCCTAGGTGCTCCGTGAGTACTGCTCTTGCGTGGATAGATTATATATGATAGATAGATATGATAGGATAGATTACGAGAACTTTCAAATCCAGGGATCCCATCACAATGGTTGTACTCTTCAAGTCACTGGTGCTGTCCCGTCTTGAGTACTGTTCAGTACTCACTTCCCCCTTCAGAGCAGGAGAGATTGCTGAAATAGAGGGAATACAGAGAACATATACAGCACGTATAGACGCGATAAAGCACCTAAATTATTGGGATCGTCTCAAAGCTCTCCAAATGTACTCACTAGAAAGAAGACGAGAGAGATATCAAATAATATACACCTGGAAGATACTGGAGGGCCAGGTCCCAATCTACACAGTAAAATAACAACTTACTGGAGTGAACGATATGGAAGAAAATGCAGAATAGAACCAGTGAAGAGCAGGGGTGCCATAGGCACAATCAGAAAACACTGTATAAACATCAGAGGTCCGCGGTTGTTCAACGTCTTCCCAGCAAGCATAAGAAATATTGCCGGAACAACCGTGGACATCTTCAAGAGGAAACTAGATTTATTCCTCCAATGAGTTCCGGACCAGCCGGGCTGTGGTGGGTATGTGGGCCTGTGGGCCGCTCCAAGCAACAGCCTAGTGGACCAAACTCTCACAAGTCAAGCCTGGCCTCGGGCAGGGCTTGGGGAGTAGAAGAACTCCCAGAACCCCATCAACCAGGTATCAACCGGGTATCTCTCCAGCTTGTTTGTTAGTTGTGAGGTTTCTTTTTTTTTCTTTTATTTTTTTATTCTGGCATTTTTGCCTGTTGTGGCAGTCTGCTTAGCTCCTTATTAGGCTTAGCCTAAGTTGTAGTAATTACCTAAGTGTAATTACCTAATTTCTGGGGAGCCGGTCGACCGAGCGGACAGCACGCTGGACTTGTGACACTGTGGTCCTGGGTTCGATCCCAGCCCCTGTTACCTAGCAGTAAATAGGTACCTGGGTGTTAGTCAGCTGTCACAGGCTGCTTCCTGGGGGTGGAGGCCTGGTCAAGGACCAAGCCGCGAAGACACTAAAGCCCCGAAATCATCTCGAGATAACCTAAGTGTAATTACAGGATGAGAGCTATGCTCGTGGTGTCCCGTCTTCCCAGCACTCTGTCATATAACGCTTTGAAACTACTGACGGTCTTGGCCTCCACCACCTTCTCACCTAACTTGTTCCAACCGTCTACCACTCTGTTTGCGAAAGTGAATATTCTTATATTTCTTCGGCATCTGTGTTTAGCTAGTTTAAATCTATGACCTCTTGTTCTTGAAGTTCCAGGTCTCAGGAAATCTTCCCTGTCGATTTTATCAATTCCTATTACTATTTTGTATGTAGTGATCATATCACCTCTTTTTCTTCTGTCTTCTAGTTTTGGCATATTTAATGCCTCTAACTTCTCCTTGTAGCTCTTGCCCTTCAGTTCTGGGAGCCACTTAGTAGCATGTCTTTGCACCTTTTCCAGTTTGTTGATGTGCTTCTTAAGATATGGGCACCACACAACAGCTGCATATTCTAGCTTTGGCCTAACAAAAGTCTGAACAATTTCTTTAATATATCGCCATCCATGTATTTAAAAGCAATCTGAAGTTAGAAAGCGTAGCATAGGCTCCTTGCACAATATTCTTTATGTGGTCCTCAGGTGATAGTTTTCTATCTAGAACCACCCCTAGATCTCTTTCTTTATCAGAATTCTTTAAAGATTTCTCACATAATGTATAGATTGTGTGGGGTCTATGTTCTCCTATTCCACATTCCATAACATGGCATTTATTAACATTAAATTCCATTTGCCAAGTGGTGCTCCATATACTTATTTTGTCCAGGTCTTCTTGAAGGGCATGACAATCATCTAAATTTCTTATCCTTCCTATTATCTTAGCATCATCAGCAAACATGTTCATATAATTCTGTATACCAACTGGTAGATCATTTATGTAGACAATAAACATCACTGGTGCAAGAACGAACCCTGTGGTACTCCACTTGTGACATTTCTCCAGTCTGATACATTGCCTCTGATTACTGCCCTCATTTTTCTATGTCAGAAAATTTTTCATCCATGTTAGAAGCTTACCTGTCACCCCTCCAATATTTTCCAGTTTTCAGAACAACTCTTATGTGGAACTCTGTCGAAAACCTTTTTTAGGTCCAGATAGATGCAGTCAACCCAACCATCTCTTTCCTGTAATATCTCTGTGGCTCGATCATAGAAACTGAGTAAATTCGATACACAGGATCTTCCAGATCGAAAACCATACTGTCTGTCTGAAATTATATCATTTCTCTCCAGGTGTTCTACCCATTTAGTTTTAATTATTTTTTTCCAATATTTTGACTATTACACTTGTCAATGATACAGGTCTATAATTAAGGGGGTCTTCCCTGCTTCCACTTTTGTAGATTGGAACTATGTTAGCCTTTTTCCACACATCAGCTACAACTCCTGTACACAGGGATGCCTGAAAAATCAGTTGAAGTGGAATGCTGAGCTCAGGTGCACATTCTCTCAGAACCCATGGTGAAACTCCATCTGGACCAACTGCTTTGTTCTTACTTAGCTCCTTGAGCATTTTTTCCACTTCGTCTCTAGACACCTCTATGTGCTCTATGTTGTTCTCTGGAATTTTTATTGTGTCTGGTTCCCTGAAGAATTCATTTTGTACAAACACACTTTGGAACTTTTCGTTTAATGTTTACACATTTCCTTTCATTTTCCGTGAATCTATTTCCCATTTTCAACCTCTGAATATTATCCTTTACCTGCAATTTGTTGTTATGAATTTATAGAATAGACCTGGTTCTGTTTTACATTTGTCTGCAATCCCTTTTTCAAATTTCTTTCTGCCTCTCTCCTCACTGCTGTGTAGTTGTTTCTTGCATCTTTGTATCATTTGTATGTTTGGGGGTTTGGCCTCTTCCTGTATTGATTCCATTTTTGTGTCTTTTGGTCTCTGGCCCTCTCACAATTTCTGTTGAACCAATCCTGTTTCCTAGTTCTGCATCTCTGTTTTGGTATAAAAAAATTTGTGCCTTTATCATATATTTCACAAAACTTGACATACATCTCATTCACTTCCTTGCCTAGCAACAAGTCTGTCCAATTATACTCACTAAAAAAATTTCTTAGGTTGCCATAAAGTCCTCTCCTAAAGTCAGGTTTTTCAATTGCTTGAACCTTCTTATTTTCTTCCAGATTATAATGCATTGCATACTTTATTCCCAAAAGGACATGGTCACTTTTACCCAAGGGAGGAAGGTACTGAATATCAAATATCTCTTCCTCCTTCCTGGTAAATATCAAATCTAGCATGGAGGGAACGTCCCCTTCCCTCATCCTCGTAGCTTGTTTAACATGTTGGTACAAGAATGTTTCCAGGATGAGGTCTACAAATTTACAGGTCCAAAAATCTTCTGTTTTAGCTTCATATGCTTCCCAGTCCATGGATTTCAAGTGGTAGTCCTCTGTTGCCCCCCCGAGGTTTCACAGCTGCTACTTGCAGTTGAATTGCCTGCATCGATAGGGTTTACCCGCTTAGAAGGCTCCAGTGCCTGGGCTTCCTGTGAGACTTATTTACCC
>WNGS01003267.1:70142-137076 GCA_020271785.1 Procambarus virginalis
CACTGATACAAAAGCATAGTCAGACTTCATACTATTGACAGCCAGGGATTGTAACAGTCTACACACAACACGGGCTTGCAAACGAGCCACTGCCTGATGACAGTGCCTATGTAGCAGCTCCGAACCAACCTGCAAAACTTGCACACCGGGTATCGAGCAGAAAAGCTCGTGTATATAGCCATGACCTATTGATCCCTCTTGGACCCGCCATCTTCGCTAGACAACAAGAAAAAGTGAAAGTGGCTCTCAAAAATAGTTATAAAAAGATCCCTAAACGAAAACCCCTGGAAAATGGCACTGTTCTTTCTACGCCACATAAAACTGGGAAACAGCACACAAACGATAAAGTATATAAATACAGTTCCACTCTGGCCAAAATGAGTTTTCCCCAGAGTGAATATGATGACCTCAAAGGAGATATCGCTAGTGGTTATTGGTCTTTACAATAACTGTCAAGTAAAAATAACCCCAAAATCAAGTCTAAACAGATCAGTAAAGCCAAAAGCACAAACAACTGGATAAAATGCAGTGAAAGTTTCTTATGCATAGATTTTATCTGGGGGGAAGAAGTCCTACAGAAAGCTACGTCATTTATCTTAATAAACAAATATCTTCTGAGGTTATCTTGAGATGATTTCGGGGCTTTTTAGTGTCCCGCGGCCCGGTCCTTGACCAGGCCTCCACCCCCAGGAAGCAGCCCGGACAGCTGACTAACACCCAGGTACCTATTTTACTGCTAGGTAACAAAGGCATAGGGTGAAAGAAACTCTGCCCATTGTTTCTCACCGGCACCCGGGACCACGGGATCACAAGTCCAGTGTGCTGTCCGCTCGGCTGACCAGCTCCCAGCTCTTGGTTACAGATAGCTCAGGGAGGGTACCAAAAACCTTTGTTCTATTACATGTCAGGCAAGAGAACAAGGTATTCATTCTCAGAATGAAAATTCAGAGAATTTGATTTCAAATTCTCAATAATTTTAATTGGTGATTCGGTATGATGTTACAAACACTGCTTAAAGGGAGGTCAAGTGTTTTAACTGTTGTACTCTGAATATAGAAAAAAGAACATCTCAATAGTGGGTGTGTGTGGTTTCCAATCCCCATGGAGAGGCAAGGACAATTTGCAAGGGTACCTGCCCCAGGTGGGTTGAGATGTCACCAGGAGCCTGGCATGTTCCTAATGTCTTATGTGCCTGAATTAGCTCATGGGAGCTACTGAAGGACCTTGCCCAGAAATATGAATGAACACTATACTTAGAATGAAGAAAAACCAACGTTGAATGTAATGAAACGCCATTTTCTGGGTAAGACCCAGAGGCTCCCCAGAGCTAACCGGGCTGGTATGAATGTATTAGACCCTGACATCAGTCAATGCACATGGAGTTCTAGGCCTCTGGGGACCACAAGCCAGAACCTGGCCCTCTCAGAGAGGCATGAGGAGCAATGGCCTATAGAAACCCCCGTGTGGCTGGAAGCATTCTGTGTCTGCCATCGTCCAGGTCAGGCCCCCAGAAAGGTAAGCGCCCCAAAACAAACTACTATTTGGTTTAAATATTGCTACTGAAAGCTGAACTAGTGGACAACTCTCCAAATAAAAACAAGCAAACGAGCATGATGTCACCAACTCACCGCACCACTGTCTGTGCAACCCCCAGAGCAAGGACCGCATTGAACCCCCACGGTTCAGGCAATAAACTACCAGGAGCAGTCCGAATGGAGCCTGATCCTTAATCCTGAAGCGACCTGAAACCTCTAATCGACATCCACACTGCCGCGAACTCCCGCACCATGCTGTGGGCCCGACGAAAGAACGGACCCTGGCAGGCCTGGTGAGCACTGGTCACAAAGCCCCAGCCAAGAGATGACACGTTTGTGAACACATCGAGCGAGGGCTCGGGCTAGGTGCCAGGGCACTGAGCTCGAAAAACCAGAAGAAGCCAGTGACGTAAGGCCCCGGGAGGCCAGACCCAGCGATCATGAGAGCGGCAGAAGAGACGTATCAGAATGAACCAGACAGCTGACGAAGTCAAACCCGACCCGGTGGGTAGACCATCATGGCAAAGTTCAGGTTCCAGCACAAGCCCCAAGCAACCGCCGCACGACCCCGGGAGCCCCCAGAATCAGGTGAAGGCGGGACCACAGCCGAAGAAGAGCCTCTGTAGGGAGAGATAAGACAGCGATCCGAGAGTTCCACACAAGACCCAGCCAAGATTGAACCTGAGAGGGACCCAGATGAGACTTCTTCTAGTTCACCAGGAACCCAAACCCGGTGAGCTGGGAATGAACCAAATCCCTGGCGAGTAGACACACAGACCAACTGGGAGCCCACACCAGCCAGTTCGCAAGCCGGGATGACTGTGGAACCTCATAACGAACAAAGTGAAGACAAGAAGATCCAAACATGAAAAAGAAGGATCAATTATGAAGGTGTAATCTGGGTCACGCAGAAGNCATCCAGAGTGGTATATTAAATCTTAAACTTTCTTCAAAAATGATTCAGTTTCATGAAGAAATTCTAAATATTATTAAATAAAATATTTTAAAACAATTGTTATTAAACAAAATTCTTTGTTTTTTATTAAAATACCTTTTATAGTATACGCAATAGGTATTTTTTTCCCACGGACCTAGAACGTACTGCGCCTGGCATGTGACCGCTTTGTTTACTGTTAACTCACGCGGCTGAGGCAGGTGTCTCAGAATATAGCCAGAGAAATCAGATTCAGACAAAATAGATAAATTCATGATTTCAACAGTTCGTGAAAGTACCCATGGGAATTCACACAAGTCATGCGCATCCGCTGGCAACGAGTGCCCTACAAGCCATGCTGCAACCGATGCTGAATCCATCAACAAGTTGTGCAGCCTCCGCGGCAACGAATGCTCTGCAAGCTATGCTGAATTCCCATCAACATGACGTGCAGCCTCCACCAGCAACGAATGCTCTGCAAGCTATGCTGCACCACCCGATGCTGAATTCCCATCAACATGACGTGCAGCCTCCACCAGCAACAAATGCTCTGCAAGCTATGCTGCACCCACGATGCTGAATTCCCATCAACAGACGTGCAGCCTCCACCGGCAATGAATGCTCTGCAAGCTATGCTGCACCCGCCGATGCTGAATTCCCATCAACATGACGTGCAGCCTCCACGGCAATGAATGCTCTGCAAGATATGCTGCACCCACCGATGCTGAATTCCCATCCGACAAGTCATGGAGCATCCGCCAGCAACGAATGGTCTGCAAGCCATGTTGCACCCGCTGATGCTGAATTCCCATCAAAAGTCGTGTAGCCTCCACTAACTATATAAAATATGATTGAAAGACATATAAATTAGTGTAAAAAGTGTGATAGAGTACATTATTGTAAGTGTTAATGATATTAAGCCTTGACAAAAAGATACTGTACAGTGTAATAACAGTAGAAATAATTTTCAATTGTGAATTAGAATTAGAACGCGTGTGAATTAGTAGTAAGCCAGCTGTTGTGTGAAGTGAATGCCTGAAAATAAGTGTGCATACTGTTGTACCCTGTATGCAATATAAACAATATAAAAACAAGCGCTGCAGAGGATGACGTAATCTTCAAAGCTTCGTAACTTCAGCTTCAATAAAAGTAAGTCAATTTACCAATTTATTATAGTATTACAAGATATTATTTTTTTTTCAACAAAAGCTACATTAGTCTCTGCAAATGTATATTCTATCATTAGCAGAGAAAAGGTGAGCTCAAAATATTTCGTCTGGCTAGCTCTCAGTGACAAGTCTCGATCGCCATTGTTATGGCTGGCCGCGGAGCCTGTGTCATAACATTAAAAATACATTACCTGCACTGTTAGGGTAAATCAAAACACATCTCTAAAATTTTATTGAGAAAATATTAACAATCACTGATTGATGCATGAAATATTTTGCAATACAAAGGAATGAATCAATTTTTTTCCACCCATCTGGACTTGATCAGACCGTGTTCACATATCCATGCAGCAGCCAACAGCTGGTTTAATCGTCGGCGTGGCACTAAACTGGAATGCAATTACACAATGAACTTATTTAATTTTAGTTATACAGTATAAAATATATCTACCTGAATGTACTTGAAAAATTACCCGACCCGACCTAACTTCGAAAATAATGAGCTCCGGAAATAACGACTTAGGGGACAGCCCATATAGGCCGTTAAAGTTGAGTGGTATATGCTATTTTGACAATATTAGGTGATGCTGTGGTCACACGCTGAACAGCAGTGCTGTGCGCTCATGCTGCGAGCGCCAGCCTTGGTTGCTCACTCACTACCGAGGGCTCTGACACCGGCATGTGGACCATGATTTTTTTTTAGATGGCGTCTGTTTACAAAGGCTCGAGGAAGCTGATGTGAACCCCATGTAGCCTCGGGAGTTTTGAATGGAACGTGAAAAATAAAAAAACCCAAAGGGTGCGTTGCGCACCCGAAGCCTGAGCCTGCAGGCACGTTGCGCAGTTAAAGGGTTAAGAATTCCAGACGATCTAATAACCATCAGTCTTCTTTCTTTTTCAGAAAGGGAAGGCCCTCTGGACTCCCTGAGGCTATCTCGCTGAGATTACTCCACACAATGGATAACATCAGATGTGGGAGACTTGTTTTGCTTCAACATCCATACACAATGCATATGTGAACTATTACTTGAATATGTAGCTCCAGCATGGAACCCACACCTTGTGAAGAATAAATAGAAACTTGAGGAAAGTTCAGAAGTTTTACCGGATGGCTTCTGGGGAGTTGTCCTACTCTCCAAGCCTGGCGTGAGCCTGGCTTTATTTGTAAGAGCTTGGTTCAACAGGCTGTTGGTTGGAACGGCCCGCAAGCCCAATATCCTCCATAGTCTGGTTGGTCCAGCACTTCTTTAAGAAATCTATACAGTTTTCTCTTGAAGACATCCACTTTTGTTTCGGCAACATTTCTTATACTCGCTGGGAGGATGTTGAACAACCATGGACCTCTGAGGTTCACCACAAAATAATACCAGAATTGAGAGGCCTCAGCTATGAGGACAGTTGAGAGAAAGTTGTACATGCCTCACAACGTTAGAGGATAGAAGAAACGGGGGACATAACTACATACAAGATTTTGAGGGATAAAGTGGATAAAGGAAGGCTTTATCCACTTTAAATAAAAATAGAGTAGGACAAGAAGTGGGATATGTAATTGAGTCAAAGAGATGTAAGAATGTTTTCATACCCTGTATGGGTAGTAGGCAATGGAATGCATAGAAGAAATTTTCCAATTTCCCCTTTGGCTTTAAAATCTTTTCTATGGAGAGCCCCTCACCTCCCTGGAGCTCACCGGGCTGATATGAATGTATTAGACCGTGACACAAGTCCTCGAATGGAATTCTAATGCCTACTGGGGACCACGAGCCAGAACATGGCCCCCTCAGAGAGGCGCGACGAGCAATGGCCTATAGAAACTCCCATGTGGTTGGAAGCATTCTATATCTGCCATCGACCAGGTTAGCACCCCTCAGAAAGGTATGTGTCCAAAAACAAACCCAAGTGGTAAATCATTGCTACCGAATGCCAAACTGCTAAGCAGAACTCCCCAATCTGAAAAAAAAGCACATCACATCCGCCACCACGCTGCCTGTCTGTGCAGCCTTCCCCCTCCCCGGGAGGGAGAAGGGGAGGGGGATAAGACCCCTCTGCACTGGCTACCCAACCACAGTTCTGAGGCTGTTGTGTTAGGTGGCAGTCGTTCGACTCTGGCTTTGACTCTGTGTAGTGCTGTACCTTTGCGGTGTTGTTCTGCTGTGGGTGGTGTGCGCTAGGAGAAGCATGGGAGTACTGGGGCTGCATGTGCCTAGGGACATCTTCCTAGTGGCTTGGAGTTGCCTTCCACAAGTCGTTCGGGATCTACTTTTGTAGGGATCTTTTGCTGCTCGGCAATTGTCAACCCTTGGGGGTCAGCTGAGGTTTTCATAGCCACTGTTTGGCCTTGGTAGGTGGTGGTTTCATAACTGGCACCATTACTTGAGCACTTGCAAGATATTGTACAGCATCTCTCCCATAATACACAGCAGCCAGTTCTGTTCCTCCTGGGAACATTGTGCTTTTGCAGGGGGGTTTCTTTTTCTTTTGATTCTTTTGCCTGGTGGGGGGTCTGCCCCTCAGTCGTTGTCCACCCTCTATTATTCTGGTGGTCCCCCTGCTAGGCCCCTGTGATTGTACGTGTCGCAGGGGTTCGGCTTTAGTTGCTTTAGTTAATATGCAAAAACTGAATATAGAAGAAAAAGAGGCGATATGATCACTACGTTCAAAATAGGAAGAGGAATCGATAAAATTGATAGGGAAGAATTCCTAAGACCCAGAACTTCAAGAACAAGAGGTCATAGATTTAAACTAATGAAACAAAGCTGCCGGAGAAATATACGAAAATTCACTTTTGTAAACAGAGTGGTAGACGGTTGGAACAAGTTAAGTGAGGTGGTGGTGGAGGCCAAAACCGTCAGTAATTTCAAAGCATTATATGACAGAGTGCTGGGAGATGGGACACCCACGAGCGTAGCTCTCTTCCTGTAACTACACTTAGGTAATTACACACACACACACAGGAAGCAGCCCGTAACAGCTGTATTTCCAGGTACCTATTTACTGCTAGGTAACAGGGGGATCAGGGTGAAAGAAACTGCCCATTTTTTCCCACTGGCGGCAGAAATCGAACTCGGGACCACAGGATACGTATCCAGCAGTGACGTCCATGCAGCCACCAGTGCCCCAAACGCGTTGTTTCTCGGCAGTGTCCACAAGGCGGGCTGGGGGAAGTGGGGTCCGTCCGTATTCTTGGACTTGCAGCACAGTGAGGGGGAGTTCACAGTGGTTTGACTTTCACTTTGGAAGGTTTGAGTTACTCGGTGCTCTTCGATCCTGCTCTATTTGTACTGCTCCCCGGTGGATCATTGCCTGAACCGTGGGGGTTCTCTTCGGGCCTTGCCTCATTGGGGCTGGTTGCTTCAAGTGGCTCATCTGCTCATTTCTCGGGGTGGCTGTTCATCTCCAGGGAGAGTCCAGCATTTTGGTGGGTGGCCTTCTCGGTTCATTCCCGTCCACAGAATGGACGGTTGACGCCGACTTGTTCCTTGGCTCTGCCAGATGTACAGGCGCCTGGAGGTGGGCCTCTTTACATCGGTAGAGTCGAGGCATCTTCCAGTGTATGAGGCGCTCTTCCCCACCTGCGAGGCCATCGGAGTTGATGCCTTTTGGCAGGACTGGTTGGGATGAGGTACCTGTACCTCTTCTAATCCAGCTGTTGCTTTGGGTTCTGGCTCGTTGGAGACTTCCCAGGGGAGAGTAGTCCTGCTGGGTCCTTTGTGGCCATCCCAGATTTGGTCTTAGGTGCTGCTTGCTCGGTTTCCAAACACAGAGATTTTCCGCAGCTGCGCTTCTTTCAGAAGATTGGTCCTGTCCGGTAAGTGGCCAGTCTGGTCTTCTCCTCTGATCTTCGTGTCTGGACTTCTGACGCAGGGTTCTCACCGCCTCTATGGTGATCAGGTGGCTTTGTTGTTGGTGCTTCCAACTATATGGGGGGGTGTCTATAGGCCATTGCTCCTCGTGCCTCTCTGAGGGGGGCCAGGTTCTGGCTAGTGGTCCCTGATAGGAATTAGAACTCCATTTCAAGTTCTGTTGCCACGGTCTAATACTTGTATATCAGCCCAGTGAACACCGAGAGCCTCCGAGACTCACCCAGAAAATAGCGTTTCGTTACATTCAACGCTGGTTCTTTCTCAAAGCTGTATTTTTTTTTTGCCTCTCATCTCCGGTTGTAGGGTTGGGGAGCTTCACGCTCGTCTTCAGAGGTGGGAGGTTTTGTTCCTTTAGTCCTGGTGGACAGTTTGTTCATTTGAAGCCTTCTCCTTTTTCTAGCAAAGACCGAGTTGGCTAGCTTTCGGAGAGGCCTGTTATTGACTGATGTTGACTGATGTTTAATGTTACCTATGTGCTTTAATATACCTACAATTTTCTCTCATCTTTTATTTTTTTTCTTGCTATGTAACTTATCATTTTTATAAATTTTGCTAGTATTTACCTACTTAAAATTTTCTTATTTTAACTACCGTGCTGCGTCAAGTTTATTGTGAAATTCCCCCGGTGCGCATGAAATAAAGTGTTTCCAAAAATTATTTGTTCTTCGTAAAATGATAAATTCCCTTCCCTGAACATGTCTGTGTAAAAATAAATACCAAATTCCACTTAGTTTGGCTGTGGGCACGTGGACAAGGTGCACTGTGACGTCATCAGAACCTGGTCGCCCGTGCGTGAATTGCCAGACACGGTCGCGCGGGCCATTCAAGCACCGGGTGTTGCCATAAATATATTTTCAATTATTTGTTTTATGTATTTCCAATGTGATTTTTTTTTATCGTATATGATGCATATTTGTGTCCTTTACAATATGTATTCAGTAGAACGTTCATAATGTTCCCTGGAACTGTGATACATGTGTCAGTAATGAGTCCACAATAAATGTTTATTGTCGCAATATTACCTGTTACAAATTCACTGAAATTTCAATATGTACAGTTTCACACACTATTTACACAGTA
The DNA here is from genome assembly GCA_020271785.1 of Procambarus virginalis. Lineage (NCBI taxonomy): Eukaryota > Metazoa > Arthropoda > Malacostraca > Decapoda > Cambaridae > Procambarus > Procambarus virginalis. Next base: position 78,721 of record WNGS01003267.1, read on the forward strand.
ACACTGTATTACACACTCAGTACTTTGGAAGCGAGTAATAATCAACATAGTAGCCCATGGTACAAAGAGCGACTTCGCTCTCAGTGCACCAGGTTCAGATAAATTTTCGCTTCCTGTTTCTTCATTCTGTGTGCTTGCAAATAACACACTCACGTACACCCTTGGCTTTAGTACTTGTAGGTTGCATGTAGCCAAACTTGTAAAGCATAAGGTAGTATTGAAAAGATTATAGAAAAAGATCAAATTGTAAGGTAGTCTTGAAAAGATCGCTTTGTATGGTCCCACACAGAAAAAGATTCAGCTAGCCTCAAAGAGTGTCCATCAGTTAGGAAGGGATTCAGGTATCCTTGAAATATCTATGGACAACACCACCATGGAAGCAGCTAACACTGTTCATCTATGCTACTTGTATCAGTTTCATCATCACTGAACGCAGAAAACAATTCATCTATGTATCACCTAAATAAATTGGAGATAGCATAGGATTGCAAGGGTGACGCTCAGAGCTACAACTGGATACGCTAGCTGTATCGTCTTCATAGGTGCTATATTACTTGCATCCGACCTTTGTGTTAGGTCCTTATTGCGCCTAGCTTCACCAATATTATGACCATGTTCTTCCAACAATAAGGTTTGAATTTCACTGACAGAGCGTTATCTTTCAACACCGCGTCGTACAGGTGTTTGAGAGCCAGAGGCGCGTGCGCCACCCGTGGTTGCTCATTCAGTACTAGCCCAGCCAGCAGCCCTAGGACATTCTGGGTTTTTTTCCAAGAGGGCTGCCTCTCACTGGAGGTCCTAAGAGTCCATTTCATACACAACCAACCTCGTACACATTTAGAATTGGTACCGAAAAATCAAAACGAGTTTTCTCGGTTGGCGCAGTTTCCCGTCGACCGAGAATACTCGGTTGGCGCAGTTAAGTGGTTAAGGACCTGCCCGAAACACTGTGCGTACTAGTGGCTTTACAAGAATGTAATTACTATGCTATGTATCCTCATAATCCCAATGTGCCTTATTGTATATAAATAAATAAATAAATAAATAAATAAATAAATTAAATAAATAAATAAATGCTTGGTTGGTCTAGCCAGGGATGAATCACTTATGTCCAATCGCAGCTCTTAGTCACTACTTGCAGGTCACAGATTCAGCTCAGCAGACACTTTGGTGGTTGAACCTGCTTCCTTTGTCCCTTGTTCCAAGGCTCATATTTCCCAGGTCATTTGCAGTGTCAATAAATCTAGCCAGCTTGTGGTCTACCCTCGGGCCCATGATTTTCACATGACTACTGTGTTGGCAGCAGCCTTCTCCAACATGTCATGGGATGACATTTGGGCACGGGAGTTTTGGCCCTTACAGGTTCTGGCAGCCTCGTACTGTATTTCGTTAATGTTCCTTTGTACCAGCTGATCATGTGAAGCTTTGGGCCTGGGTTCTCTTCTTTGTCTTTTTGCACGCCCCATCTCCTCCCAGGTAAATCCCTTTTTGTTCTCTGTGGTTAATTAGTTTTGTGGCGTTAATCCAGCATTGTATGTAGTGAAACATCTCTTTCTAGATGAGCCCCAGTGGCCCCCTGACTCACTCCCTCCCTACCAGGTTTGTGCTTCGTCAGTGGGCTGTTCATCAGCTCCAGAACTGTCAAGGAAGAAGGCTAGGTACTCACCTAGTTGTGCTTGTGGGAGTTAAGTTTGGGTCTTTGGTCAGGCTCTTTTGGCTGTGTGTGGAAGCTTAATGACTCCACCATGACTCATGGTGGAGTCATTAAGAACTAAATGCTTTGTGCTGATTTTTAATGTTTCTCTTGTTCTGTTTGAATCATTTGCACAGCTGGTTGACAGTCCCAAGGCTTCAGCCTTTGTTAACCATCCAGTTGTCTGTAAAGCTTCACTGACATTCTGGATGCTTTCTCAGTTTGGTGGCAAATTTTCCACTCACTTTCTGAGCCTCTGAAGTTGAGGCCTTGTTTTGGCTCAGGGCCCATGTAGGCCAAACAGAATTCCTGCGTCTGATGTGACCCACCTGTATGGAACAATCTCACCGAGATAGCTTCAGGGAGACACTGGGGCTCATCCCGAAAGAGGCATTTCACTACATTCAATGCTGGATTTTTTAATTTTGAAAAACTAAAAGAGGACTGCGTGTTAAGGTGTTTTATTGACACATACAAAATGTGTTTTTCAATTTAAAACAAGAATAAATTATGCACCAAATAGTTATTTAGATCAAGGCAAAAGAGATCATTGCTCAATCACATTAATTTTGAAATGCTAGTCATCTTGAATGGAAAACTGAAGCACAACTTTTTATATTTTTCCTTGTTTCATTGTATTAACTTTGTATTATACGTATTATTTGGAATTTAATTTTAATCTATTAAAATTATACATACCGTAAATGATTTCCAAGTTATAGTTCCTTTCTTTCAAAAGGACCATGGAAGGGAATCGTCAGTTCTTTTGGGTGAATTGATGCCTACCTTTGTAAACACCATACATTCCTTAAAATATTAGGAAATAACCAGGGTTGCTACCACATTACTGGAATATTAATAGTCATGTTCAGTTGTTCAGTTGCTCTGCCAAATCTTTTACAAAAATCAAATTTACAGTGAGAGTAATTTAACTCTATATTTACAGTGTAAAGACTTAAAAAGATGGTTGGCCATGCAGCTAGAGTAGTAACTATTGCAATAAAATGACAGTACAAAATGTGATATTGTCAACAGTTGCCACAACATCTCACCAGCAAGAGTGGGAACAATCCTCATCTCCAAGTGAAGGAAAATGGTCCAAAGTTGACTCTGGCACAGTTTAGTATGCAGGACCTGTGTGATGCTACTTAGGGCCTCTAAATCACCGTGCAACACATCATCCTGGTGGCCAGCACACATCTAAAATATAATTAAATACTGTGAACTACAAGGTAATAAAGCACATTTAATAGAAACAAATTAATAAATAACAACAGGTGTGACTACAAAGACACTAATATAAATAAAGACCTTGTAAAAGTAGGTTTTTAAGCTCAATATTTTGGTAAACAAATTGGGTGGGTCTTAACTCAGTTTAGTTCTGTTACTTCCAGGACTTAGCTAATCACACCAGGGCTCCCATTACCCATTATTGTCTAAAGTGAGACAGAACCAGAATCTAGCTCACTATATGAAGCAAGTGCAGCTTTGTGATCAGATACAGACCACCTGCAAAAAAAAAAAAAATCGTTGAATGTAATGAAACTCCAGTTTCTGGGTGAGACCCGGAGGCTTCTCGGAGCTAACTGGGCTGATATGAATGTATTAGACCCTGGCATCAGTCAATGCACATGGACTTCTAAGCCTACCAGGGCCCACGAGCCAGAACCTGGCCATCTCAGAGGCACGAGGAACAATGCCAATTGAAACCCCCGTGTGGTTGGAAGCATTCTATGTCTGCCATTGACTGGGTCTGGCGCACAAGTGCACCAAAACAAACCCATATTCTGGTTAAAATATTGCAACTAAAAGCTGAACTAGTGGACAGAATTCCCCCAATGAAAACGAGCAAACGAGCATGACATTACCATGTCACTACGCCGCTGTGAGCGCAGCTCCCACCCTCCCAGGGAGGGAGAAGGGGAAGCCCCAGATCCCCACACTCAAGCTCAGAGGCTGGATGACAAAAAACCAGCGTTGAATGTAATGAAATGCCATTTTCTGGGTGAGCCCCGGAGGCTCCCTGGAGCTTATCGGGCTAATGTATGTTATATTAGACCGGGACATTAGCTATGGAGTTTAGACTTAACAGGGACCAGCGCCAGAACCTGGTTGGGGTTTTCCTTATCTGCCATCGACCGGGGTCAGGCACCCAGAAAGGTAGGCATAACAAAACAAACCCCACATGGTAAAAAAATAGAACAAAAAACAAAACAGAGAGGTAGAAACTCCCTACAATCCCAAGGAAACAATCAAACAATCAATTTACTGCCACTCCGGTCGTCCGCGCAGCCCTCCCCTCTACGGGAGGGAGAGGGGAGGGGCCCCGGACCTCACCGCGCCAGCTGCCTTCAGTTCGGAAACTAGGCTTCAACCAACGCGAAAAAACCCCGCCGACCGGATGGGAGGGAGGGTAGGCAGGGAGCCTCCAGGGCTCACCCAGAAAATGGTGTTTCATTTCATTCAACGCTGGTTTTCTGTGGGGAGCCCCTACAGCTCCCTGGAGCTACATACCCAAAGAGAAGGAAATAGGGACTTACCCGGGAGGGCGGCAGCCACAAACTCCTCAACGCTTAGTCGAGACAACTGGCTGCAACCTATGACCCAAAGCAACACAAGAATTCCGAGGAGCAGGGACGTTCACCAAATACCAGGCGGCCAAGACCCTATTCGACTTCCAAAATCCACGCGTCCGAATATGAGCCCAAGACATGTTACCAAACATGGCAGCCAAAGCTGCAAACTTCTGAACGTCATGGGCGCGAGGATAGACCGCAGGCTGACTAGACTTAATAACCCTGCGGACAACCTGGGAGACCCGAGCCCTGGAACAGGGAACGAGGGAAACCGGATCAACCCAAAGCGCATCCCCAGCCACCCCAGCTGAAGCGCACAGGTAATGGCGAAGTGCTGCAATCGGACACAACACATGATGCACCCCAAAGCGAACCAACCAAGCATCAATGACGCACGAGCCCCTCCTGAAAGTAGCCGTCTCGTTCTTCGCCAGAAAAGATGGAGAAGGCTGCAAACGGACAAACCAACCCCCAGGACCAAAAGAGCAGAAACCCCTGCGCCGGAGGAGAGCATGAAGCTCCCCCTACCCGGCCCCCAGAGGCCAATGCCAACAAAAACAAAGCCTTGGAAAAACAATCCGGAACCGAAGGGGCCACCACAAACCGAGGAGAGGAAGGATACGAGAGCACCCTGTCCAAGGACCAGGACGGCTCAGGAGGCGCATGAGCAGCCCGGAGGTGAAACATAGCACGGGAAGCTTACGAAATGGGACAGATGTGACGTCCACCCCGAACGCTAGCTTGAGCGGCTCTACCAGCGCCGCACGATACGAGGCGACAGTATTAGGCATCAAATGACGGTCCTGAAAAAGCCAAGAAAGAAAGGACAAGACAACCCGATCCGAAAGAAAAGACAACCTACGAAGAGCCAGAAAATGGCGAAAAGAACGCCAGGAAACTTCATACTGTTGCCGAGACGAAGCTCTCAGGTGGGACACCATCAACGAAGCCACCTGATCACCATAGAATTGGTGATACACCGGCGTCAAAAAGACCAGACGAAGAGCAGAGGAGAAGTTAGAACCAGCCTTGTATTGGACCGGGCCAACCTCCTGAAAGAGGCGGAGCAGCGGGAAACATCCCAGGTTTAGGCACCGAGCCAATAGCATCGGAAACCAAGGCTGGGCCAGCCACCAAAGGGCCACAAGGACAACTCTCCCTGGGAATGTTTCCAACCGAACCAGAACCCAAAGCAACAGCTGGACCGGAGGGAAGAGGTACAGGTAACCACACCTCGACCAGTCCTGCAGAAAGGCATCCACCGAGAACGTCTCGCAGTCAGGGAAGGGCGTCACATAGATTGGGAGATGCAGAGACCACGCCGACGCGAAGAGGTCCACATCTGGGAAACCATACGTCTGGCAGATCCAACGAAACGAGTCATCGTCGACCGTCCACTCCTTGGACAGGGGATGGAAGCGTGACAGACTCTCCTCCAGAACGCTGGACACTCCCCGGACATGAACCGCACGGAAAGCCAAACCCCGAGAATCCAGCATACGGACCACTCGAAGAGGCCAACCCCAAAGAGCCAAGGACCGAAGAGAACCCTCACGGTTCAGGCAATGAACCACTGGAGAACAATCTGAATGGAGGCGAATGGTCGATCCCCGAGCGACCCGAACCCTCCGAAGCACGAACCAGACTGCCGCGAACTCCCGAACTGTGCTGTGAGCCCGACGAAAGGACGGACCCCACCGTCCCTGGCCTGCCTGGTGAGCACTGGTCACAAAGCCCCAGCCGAGAGACGACGCGTCCGTGAACACATCGAGCGAGGGCTCGGGAAGATGCCAAGGCACCAAACCCCGAAAACCCCGAAGAGGAAGCCAGTGACGCAGCAACCGACACAAGGCCCCCGGAAGCCGAACCCAATGACCGCGAGAGAGGCGGAAGGGACGTCCCCGAAGGAACCAAAACAGATGCCGAAGCCAACCCAACCAGGCGGGTAGACTAGCACGACGAAGTTCAGACTCCTGCACAACAGCTCGAGCAACCACCGAGTGACCCGGGACCCCCTCAAAAACAGCCGACGGCGGTCCCACAGCCGAAACAACGCCTCTGGAGGGAGAGACAAGGAAGTGGTCCGAGAATCCCAAACAAGACCCAGCCAGGTCCGAACCTGGTGAGCTGGAAAAGAACCGTATCCTTGGCGAGCAGACAAGCTGACCGACTGGGAGCCCACACCAGCCAGTCATTGAGGTAGGCCAAAACCCGAATCCCTAGAAGACGCAGACGGGTCACCACAACCCGGGTCAGACGCGTGAAAATGCGAGGTGCCAGATTCAAGCCAAAAGGTAGGCATCGAAAACGGTAAGCGTGACACCCCACCACGAAACCTAACCAGTCCCTGAACCCCGGATGAATAGGAATGCGCCAATAGGCGTCCTTGAGGCCCAGGGACACCATCCAGGCACCCGGCTCTAACAGAAGCCGGACCTGAGACAGTAGTCATCCGAAAGGAGGGGCAAGGAATCTAGGGGTTCAGACGGGACAAGTCCAGAATGAACCTCAGATCCGCACAGTCCTGTTTCGGTACTGGAAACAGACGGGAAACCCACCCGAGGGACGTAGTTGTTTCGACCACGCCCAAGCGCACCCACTCCAAGACGACGTGACGAAGCGCAGGAGAAGAAACCTGCCCTGTTAGCCCCGAACCCCCCAAAGGAGGACGAGTTGCCCAACGCCTCCGCAGGCCGGATGACACGACCGAAAAGGCCCACAAATCGTGGGACCAAGGATGAGCAAACAGAGCGAGCTTCCCCCCCATCGCCCCATCAACGGGGCGAACCGCAAAAGGGCCGACGCCCCTTACAAGAACCCAAACGTCAAACAGGGCGATCACCGCGCCGACCAGAGAACGCTGGGCCCGAAGGGAACAACGGCTCAGAAACTGGCACCAATGGCCCACCTCGACCAGCAGAACCCGAAACCCTGGCATGACCCCTCCGAAACTGCCGAGAACGACCACTTCGGAGAATCAACAAGTCCACCATAGGACGACAACTGGACGAAGCCGGGTGCAGGAACTGAGAGATCGCAGTCTCTGCAAACAGCAACGGACAAAATGGAGACGAAAACCTAAGAGCCAGGGCCCAAGCGGATTCCAAAGAGAGGGCGAGCACAGCCTGACGGCACGCGAGGCGAGAAGCAAAAAACAGAGACACCGCTTCCTTCAGGATGGGCGCAAAGAGCTTCAACAGTGCAGCCGACGCCCTAGCTGCCGAAGTCAGCACCCCGGACGAAGGCCCTTCACTCAACGCTCCCACATCCTGCTCATGCCAAGCAGAAGATAGCTCGAGAAGGGAAAAGAAACGCAAGACCGAAGCCAAATGCCCACAGGCACGCAACTCCTCCGCAACCAACGAAATCGAAAGCTGAGGAACCTGCACGTGAAGCTGGGAAAGGCCAACATCCTGAGAAAGCACGGGAGCAAACAAGCACGCATTAAGGTGCTCAAACTCGCCCCCCGGGTAAACCTGTATAGAAGTAGCAGTTTCCCGCCAATCAAACGTGCAGGTTCGACAGAACCCATACCACGCCCCCAATGAAAAGAAAGGGCAGTCTGCCAGCCAGGAAGACTCCGGAACCCCCAAACGCACCCAAAAACGGGAAGAAGAACCTAACTCAAACGAGGACGGATCCATTGCAGAGGCATAACCCGGGTCCCGCAAGAGGTATGCAGCAAGAGCTTCTCAAGCCACCTTTGCCGAGATACAGGAAGTAGAAAACCTCTGGAAAGACGGATCCAAGGTACCCAAAGGCGCCCGGAACCAAACCCAAATCATACTCATACAGGGAGGGGGGGGGGGTAGGAAAATCACTCCCCTCTGCAACAATAAGCCCTGCGAGGAAGGAAAAAGCACCCAAGCGGGGAGGGGAGGCCTGCGCGGACGACCGGCGCGGCAGTAAATTGATTGATTGTTTCCTTGGGATTGTAGGGAGTTTCTACCTCTCTGGTTTTTTGTTGTAGTTTTTTACCATGTGGGGTTTGTTTTGTTATGCCTACATTTCTGGGTGCCTGACCCCGGTCGATGACAGATAAGGAAAACCCCCAACCATAATGGGGTTTTCCATTGCCATTGCTCCCTGAAACCTCTCTGAAGGGGCCAGGTTCTGGCGCTGGTAGGTCTGAACTCCATAGCTAATGTCCCGGTCTAACATAACATACATTAGCCCGATAAGCTCCAGGGAGCCGTAGGGGCTCCCCTCAGAAACACACTAAAAACCACCGACGGAAGGGAGGGAGGGATGCCGTGGAGCCTCCAGGTCTCACCCAGAAACTGCCATTTCATTACGTTCAACACTGGTATTCTGGTGCAAGGCCCTTCGGTTCCCCAGAGCTACTTACCCAAAGACAAAAACAAGAGGGACTTACCCGGGAGGCGGTCGGCATTCGTTCCTCAACTCGAAGTCGAGACAACCGGCTGCAACCGCCGACGCAATGTAACACAGATCTGACAAGGCCCAGGAACAATGACAAGGTAGCGAGCGACTAGGACCCTGTTTGACCTCCAAACCAAACTGAACCCTCCAAAAACCCCGGGCCTGAATGTCAGCCCAAGACATGTTACCGAAGACGACAGCAAGCACAGCAAACTTACGAACATTGTTTGCACGGGGATAAACCTCAGGCTGGCTGGGTCAAAGAAGCCTGAGGATGACCTGGGAGACCCAAACCCTGGAACAAGGAAGAAGGGAAACCGGGTCAAACCAAAGCTCATCCCTGGCCACCAAGGCCGTGAAGTGTAAGTAATGGCAGAGAGCCGCAACTGGAGACAACATGTGATGCACCCCTGGCCTGACCAACCAAGCATCAACAGCCCAAGGACCCCTCAGAAAGCAACACACTCATTCTTTGCCAGAAAAAATGGAGATTGCTGCAAACAAACAAACCTACCACAAAGGCCAAAAGAGCAGAAACCTGGGTGCCGGAGAAGAGCATGAAGCTCCCCAACTTGACCTCCAGAGTCTAATGCCATCAGAAAAAGAGCCTTGGAAAAACAATCCTGAACCGAAGGGGCCACCACAAACCGAAGAGAAGAGAGAAAGGAGAGCACCCAGTTCAACAACCAGGACGGCTCAGGCGGCGCATAAGCAGGCCGGAGGTGAAATAACGCACGTGACAGCTTGCAGAACGGCCCAGAAGTGACATCAACGCCGAATGCAAGCTGCAGCAGCTCTGCCACCACCATACAATACGAGGTGACAGTATTCGGCATAAGATGACAGTCCTGAAACAACCACGCAAGGAAGGACAAGACAACCTTATCAGAGACAAATGTAAACCTACGAAGGGACAAGAAATAATGGAAGGACCACCAGGAAACTTCATACTGCCACCGAAATGAAGTACGCGGGTGGGACACCATCAACAAAGCCACCTGCTCACTGTACAAGTGGTGATATACTCGAGTCGGAAAGACCAGACGTGAAGACTCTAGGAGAAGATGAACCGGACCAAATCTGCCGAAAGAAGTGGAGCCATGGGAAGACCCCCAAGAAGTCCCCAACTCGAAGAGGACTACTCTCCCTTGGTAATTCTCCAAGCGAGCTAGGACCTGGAGCAACAGCAGAACTGGGGGGGGAAGAGTTACAGGTAACCCCCATCTCGACTAGTCCTGCAGCAAGGCATCGACCCTGACGGCCTTGCAATCGGGGAAGGGCGCCACATATAACGGGAGACGCCTAGACCACGCCGACACAAAGAGTTCCACCTCGAGGAGCCCGTACGTCCGGCAGAGCCAACTAATTGAGTCTGCGTTGACCGTCCATTCCGTTGACAGGTGAATGAACCAAGACAGGCTGTCTACCAGGAAGTTGGCCACCCAACGAACGTGAATTGCCAGGAGAACCAAACCTTGAGAACTCAGCAGATAAGTCACCCAAAGCGACCAGTCTCAAAGAGCCAAGGACCGCATCGAACCCCCTTGGTTCAGGTAATAAACCACTGGGGAGCAGTCCAAATGCAGCCGGATTGTCAATCTGTGAGCAACCCAAACCCTCTGATGCGACTCCCACACCACTGCAGACTCCTGTACCATGCTGTAGGCCCGACGGAAGGACAGACCCTACCGCCCTTGGCTGGCCTGGTGAGTACTGGTCACAAAGCCCTAGCAAAGAGACGATGTGTCTGAACACATCGAGCAAGGGCTCAAGTAGCACCAAGGTACTGAACCCCAAAAAATCTGAAGACGAAGCCGGCGACGCAGCAGCTGACACAAGGCCCCCCCAGAGGTCGAACCCAACGATCGCGAGAGAGGCGGAAGGGATGTCCCCGAAGGAACCAGAACAAGCCAAACCCAACCCAGCAGGTAGACCATCACGGCAAAGTTCAGCCTCCCACACAAACCCTCGAGCAACCCCCAGGAGACCCGGGAGCCCCACAGAAACAAGCGAAGGCAGGACTGCAGCCAAAGAAGAGACTCCGGAGGGAGAGACAAGGAAGCAGTTCGAGAGTCCCACACAAGACCCAGCCAAGATTGAACCTGAGAGGGAACCAGATGGGACTTCATCCAGTTCACCAGCAACCCGAACTCGGCGAGCTGTGAAAGAACCAAAACCCTGACGAGCAGAAAAGCAGACTGGCTGGGAGCCCACACCAGCCAGTCGTCGAGGAAGGCCAGAACCCAAACTCCTAAGAGACGCAGACCCGGGTAAGGTGTGTGAACATGTGAGGTGCCAAATTCAAATTGAATAGAAGACAATGAAAGCGGTAACCCTGACAACCCACAACAAAACTGAGCCAGTCCCCGAACTCAGGATGAAACAGGACATGCCAATATACTTCCCGGAGGTCCAGGGACACCATCCAAGCATTCAGCTTCTAAAGAAGCTGGACCTGGGACAGTAGTCATCCGAAAGTAGGGGCAAGAAACCCAGGGGTTCAGACTGGACTAGTCCAGAATGAACATCAGGTTCGCACAGTCCCGTTACGGGACAGTAAATAGACGAGAAACCCACCTGAATGACGTCGTCTTTTCAACCATGCCCAAGAGCACCCACTCTGAGACAACCTAACCGAGCACAGGAGAAGAGGTCCACTCTGCCAGTCTCAAACCCCCGAAGGAGAAGAGGCTCACTCTGTCAGCCCCGAAACCTCCGAAGGAGGATAGGGGCCACACAATGCCACCTCCGGCTTGGGACGACCTGAAAAGCCCACAAATCGTGAGACCAGGCGTGAGCGAACAGTGCGAGCCTTCCCCCCCCCCCCCATCACCCCGTCAATGGGACGAACTGAGAAAGGGCTGATGCCCCCTGTGAGAACCCGACCTACAAACAGAGTTATCAACGTGCTGACCAGACGAAGTCGGTCTTGAGGGTGGCGGTGGCACTGAAACTGGCACCACTGGCCTACCACGACAGGAGGAACCCTGAGCTCCCACATGACCTCTCAGGAAGGAGCCCCCACAGGCCCCCAAGACTTGTTGGAAGGACCAACAAGTTTATAACTAGAAGAAGCTGCCTGCAGATACTGCCTGGCCGCAGTGTCCACAAAGAGCAAGGGACAAAAAGGCAACAAAAATCTAAGAGCCAGGGCCCAAGTCGATTCCAAAAAGGTCGCAAGCACTGTCTGCTGACACGCGAGACGAGAAGTAAAAATCAGGGACACCACATCCCGAAGAATCAGTGCGAACAGCTTCTTCAGGGCAGATGATTCACGCGCCGCCGAGACCAAGGCACCAGACCCATGAACAGCACCAAGCGCCTCCATGTCGTCCTCAAGCAAATCTGAGGACAGCTCCAGGAGGGAAAACCCCACAAGACCGAAGCCAACAGGCCACAAGCACGCAAATCATCAGCAATCAGTGCAGCGAAAGGGTGGGAACCCGTATGTGAAGCTGCATGATGCTGTCATCGCAAGGAAGAGCAGGGCGAACAAGCACGCATTGCAAGCAAGCTCAGACTTGCCCCCTAGGTAAATCTGGACCACCATCAGAGCCTCAAGCTACTCAAGCGTGTGGGACTGACAGAACATCTGCCAAGCCTCCAAGGAAAAAACAGGGCAGTCCGCGAGCCAGGATGACTCCGGAACCTCGTAACGAACCCAGTAAGGAAAAGATGATCCAAAACTGAATGAAGACAGATCCATTAAGGAGGAGTAATCCGGGTCGTGCAGGAGATAAGCCGCAATGGTGCTAGGGGAATTCATACTGTTGTCGAAAAGACCACAGGTAGGACAACATGAGAGAAGCCACCTGGTCAGCATACAGATGGTGATACACCCACTTCAGAAACTCCAGATGCGAAGCGCAGAAGAGAAGACAGAACCAACAGGGTTCCTCACTTGCCTGATCTGCTGAAAGAGGCGGAGCTGCGGAAAACGTAATGGGTACAGACACCGAGTAGGCAGCGCCTGAAATCAAGGTTGGGCCGGCCACAATGGGGATAGCAGGAGAGCCAAGCCGAGCCGAGTTCGAGCCAAGCCAGACACGAAGCAACAGCTGAACCGGAGGGGAAATAGGTATAGGTAACCCCACCACAACCAGTCCTGCCGAAAAGCATCTACTGCGATGGCCCTGCAGTTGGGGAAGGGTACCACATAAACCTCGAGCACGCCGATGAAACGAGGTCCACCTCTGAACTCAGCCGGAGCAAAGCCAACGGAACAAGTCAGCATCGACCGTCCATTCCAGGGATAGGGGAAGGAACCATGACAGGCCGTCTGCCAGGATTTTGGAAATACCCCAGATATAAACTGCACAGAAAGCTAAACCCCGAGAACTCGGCAGAAGAGCCACTCGAGGAGACCAGCCACAAGAGACACAGCCCGCAAAGATCCCCCGCAGTTCAGGCAATGAACATTCGGAGTGCAGTCTGAAATGAGCCAGATCATAAAGCCTCAAGTAAGCCAAATCCTATGCAGTACAAGCTACACTGCTGCAAATTCCCGCACCGCACTGTGAGCCCGATGGAAGGATAGAGCCCACCACCCCTGGTCAACCCGGTGAGTAATTGTCACAAAGCCCCAACACAGAGAGAAGTCATCTGTGAACACATCGAGGCAGGGCTCCAGAAGGTGCCAAAGCACCGAACACTGAAAAGCCTGAAAAGGAAGCTGGCGACTCTGCATGCGACACAAGGCCCCCGGGGGACGAACCTAGAGATCACGGGAGAGAGAGGCGAAAGTGAAGGCCCCGAAGAAACCAGAACAGATGCTGCAAACAAACCTGACTCAGCGGGTAAACGATCACAGCGAAGTTCAGACTTCCATACAGCTTCCCAAACAACTGCCGAGTGACCTGGGACTCCCTCAGAAACAGCACATGGCGGGACCGCGCCTGGAGCAAAGCCGTATGAGGGAGAAACAAGGACGCTGTCGGGAAAACCCAGACAAAGCCCAGCCAGGTCTGAACCTGAGACAGAACCAGATAGGACTTCCTCCAGTTCACCAGGAACCCAAACCCAGTGAGCTGGGAAAGAATCAAATCCCTGGCGAGCAAACACGCGAACTGGCTGGGAGCCCACACCAACTAGTCGTTGAGGTAGGCCAAAACCCAAACACCTAGCATACGGTCCATCACAACCCGGATAAGACGCGTGAAAATATGAGGTGCCAGATTCAACCCAAAAGGAAGGCAATGAAAAGCGGTACACCTGCCGCCTAACCACAAAACCTAACTGGAACCCCGGATGAATGAGAACGTGCCAGTACGCGTTTCGGAGGGCCACACACACACCATCCACGAACCCAGCTGCAAGAAAAGCTGACCCTGGGACAGAGTGGTCATCCAAAAGGAGGGGCTAGGAATCTAGGGGTTCAAACAGGACAAGTCCAGAATGAACCCCACAGTCCTGTTCTGACACCTGGAAACAAGCAGGAAACCCACCTGAGGGACGGGGTCGTTTTGACGATACCCAAGCGCACCCACTCTAAGATTACCCAACGAAGCGAAGGGGAAGAAGCCTGCTCCACCAGCTTTGAACCCCCCAGAGGAGGAGGTGGTTATCTTGAGATGATTTCGGGGCTTAGCGTCCGTGCGGCCCAGTCCTCAACCAGGCCTCATTTTTTCACACACACCCAGGAAGCAGCCCGTAGCAGCTGTCTAACTCCAAGGTACCTATTTACTGCTAGGTAACTGGGTCATCAGGGTGAAAGAAACTGTCTATTGTTTCCGCCTCCATCAGGAATCGAACCCAGAACCACAGTACTAAAATCTGAAGCACTGTCCACTCAGCTGTCAGGCCCCCAAAGCCGCCCAATGCCACAACAAGCTGGAAGACATGACCCAAAAAGCCCACAAATTGCAACCCCAAGCATGGGCAAACAGTGTCAGCATTCCCCCACCACCCCGTCAGTGGGGCGACCCATGAAAGGAAAAGCCCCTCCAAGAAGTTGACCCCGACTTTGGAGGAAGCACCGGCACAGAAGCTGGCACCCAAGGCCCACTTTGACCTGCAGAGACCAGAACTCCAGAATGGCCATCCTCAATGCCCTCCACCCTTGAAGAAAATGCAGAGTTCAAGAGAAAGGCAGCAAAGAAAGGGGTCCTGCTGGAAAGACCCAGAAGCCTCGGCAGGAGGAACAGGCTGGAATGCCTTTGTCCCCATACCGAATGGAGCAACCCTTAAAAGCTGCCCGAGTCTCATCCCCAGCTAAACCCTGCCCCGACCCCAAAACCCTCAGATGTCTGGGAGCCAGCAGCAGAGGGAGGGGAGGAAAGTGAACGGTGAATGACACTAAGAAGGGAAAGGACGAAGGGGCATTGACTGAACCAAGGTCGAAGTGACCAAAGTCCAGGTTCCTAAAACCAAAGTGGGGCAGCACCGGGGCATTTCAGCAGGCAACCAGCCTAGCATATTGCAGCAACCTAAACCTAGCATGCTCCTTCACCCATAACCTCAGCTACAGCAGAATAGGTAAATTGAAGTACAAACGGTGAACAAGTGTTGCAAGACTACGAGTCAAATGTGTCGTTGACCCAACAAGCAGCATGATGGAGGCAAAACAGGTAATTACCTAAGTGTAGTTACAGGATGAGAGCTACGCTCGTGGTGTCCCCTCTTCCCAGCACTCTTTGTCATATAACGCTTTGAAACTACTGACGGTCTTGGCCTCCACCACCATCTCACCTAACTTGTTCCAACCATCTACCACTCTGTTTGCGAAAGTGAATTTTCTTATATTTCTTCGGCATCTGTGTTTAGCTAGTTTATATCTATGACCTCTTGTTCTTAAAGTTCCAGGTCTCAGGAAATCTTCCCTATCGATTTTATCAATTCCTGTTACTATTTTGTATGTAGTGATCATATCACCTCTTTCTTCTGTCTTCTAGTTTTGGCATATTTAATGCCTCTAACCTCTCCTCATAGCTCTTGCCCTTCAGTTCTGGGAGCCACTTAGTAGCGTGTCTTTGCACCTTTTCCAGTTTGTTGATGTGCTTCTTAGC
Source organism: Procambarus virginalis (assembly GCA_020271785.1). Lineage (NCBI taxonomy): Eukaryota > Metazoa > Arthropoda > Malacostraca > Decapoda > Cambaridae > Procambarus > Procambarus virginalis. Next base: position 94,377 of record WNGS01003267.1, read on the forward strand.
ACTTTCGCGCTTTCGGCGAAGCGTAAAAAACGTAAGCTAACCTGTGCTTTGGGCGTCTCGCGCGCTTAAGCGGTAGGAGCGAAAAGTGTATACTCTTTTTACTGTCCTGACACTAATTGTAGACCTACGTATTTAAATTTGGTATCACTGTGTTCGCAACAGAATTCTCTATAAGAACATACATATAAAATACTGCCAAAGCACAAGGAATATCAACACCAAATAAAAATCTATTGCGATCACTTGGCGAGAGCGCCAAACAGCAACAAATGTTTCCACTCTCTTAATGATTGCAATGACCACATTTATCCTACATCATTGATTATGGTATCATTGGAACCGCAATAAAATTCTCTATACGGACATATGCATATAAATATAGAATCAATGTTGCAACCAACCCACAAGACGGTTGGAAGTGGCTGAAGTGTTACCCGCGGCGGCATACAATTGTTATACCAAGATGAATCACTGCCATGCCGTTTTCTTTAATAAGCTCTTCGGTTATTAGAAAAAACGTAAATTTCATGGTGAACATTTCTAAACTATCCCCAACAAAATCGGATAGAAAATGGAATTTATACAAATATTTTATCGTTGGACTTGCGGGTGCGTCGGCAAAGTATCCAGTGACTTAAAAGATTGGACGCTAACGCTCGTCCGCTTAGCGCGAAAGTGTTAAGATATGGGCACCACACAACCGCTGCATATTCTAGCTTTGATCTAACAAAAGTCGTGAACAATTTCTTTAGTATATCGCCATCCATGTATTTAAAAGCAATTCTGAAGTTAGAAAGCATGGCATAGGCTCCTCGCACAATATTCTTTATGTGGTCCTCAGGTGATAGTTTTCTGTCTAGAACCACCCCTAGATCTCTTTCTTTATCAGAATTCTTTAAAGATTTCTCACATAATATATATAGGTTGTGTGGGGTCTATGTTCTCCTATTCCACATTCCATAACATGCCATTTATTAACATTAAATTCCATTTGCCAAGTGGTGCTTCATATACTTATTTTGTCCAGGTCATCTTGAAGGGCATGACAATCATCTAAGTTTCTTATCCTTCCTATTATCTTAGCATCATCAGCAAACATGTTCGTATAATTCTGTATACCAACTGGTAAATCATTTATGTGGACAATAAACATCACTGGTGCAAGAACTGAATCCTGTGGTACTCCACTTGGGACATTTCTCCAGTCCGATACATTGCCTCTGATCACTGCCCTCATTTTTCTATCAGTCAGAAAAATTTTCATCCATGTTAGAAGCTTACCTGTCACTCCTCCAATATTTTCCAGTTTCCAGAACAACCTCTTATGTGGAACTCTGTCGAAAGCCTTTTTTAGGTCCAGATACATGCAGTCAACCCAACCATCTCTTTCCTGTAATATCTCTGCTGCTCGATCATAGAACCTGAGTAAATTCGATACACAGGATCTTCCAGATCGAAAACCATACTGTCTGTCTGATATTATATCATTTCTCTCCAGGTGTTCTACCCATTTAGTTTTAATTATTTTTTCCAATATTTTGACTATTACACTTGTCAATGATACCAGTCTATAATTAAGGGGGTCTTCCCTGCTTCCACTTTTGTAGATTGGAACTATGTTAGCCTTTTTCCACACATCAGCTACAACTCCTGTAAACAGGGATGCCTGAAAAATCAGTTGAAGAGGAATGCTGAGCTCAGGTGCACATTCTCTCAGAACCCATGGTGAAACTCCATCTGGACCAACTGCTTTGTTCTTGCTTAGCTCCTTGAGCATTTTTTCCACTTCGTCTCTAGACACCTCCATGTGCTCTATGTTGTTCTCTGGAATTCTTATTGTATCTGGTTCCCTGAAGATTTCATTTTGTACAAACACACTTTGGAACTTTTCGTTTAATGTTTCACACATTTCCTTTTCATTTTCTGTGAATCTATTTCCCATTTTCAACCTCTGAATATTATCCTTTATCTGCAATTTGTTGTTTATGAATTTATAGAATAAACCTGGTTCTGTTTTACATTTGTCTGCAATCCCTTTTTCAAAATTTCTTTCTGCCTCTCTCCTCACTGCCGTGTAGTTGTTTCTCGCATCTTTGTATCGCTGGTATGTTTGGGGGTTTGGCCTCTTCCTGTATCGATTCCACTTTTTTGTCTTTTGGTCTCTGGCCCTCTCGCACTTTCTGTTGAACCAATCCTGTTCAATTTTTAATTGAACAGGATTGTAATTGAGCAAGTAATTATTTCTGTCACTCTATCTTTTTTTTTTTTTTTTTTTTTTGAGATATATACAAGAGTTGTTACATTCTTGTACAGCCACTAGTACGCGTAGCGTTTCGGGCAGGTCCCTGGAATACGATCCCCTGCCGCGAAGAACCGTTTTTTCATCCAAGTACACATCTTACTGTTGCGTTAAACAGAGGCTACAGTTAAGGAATTGCGCCTAGTAAATCCTCCCCGGCCAGGATACGAACCCATGACATAGGCTCGCGGAACGCCAAGCGAGTGTCTAACCACTACACCACGGAGACTGCATCTTCTTCCGAGTATTATGTAGTCACAAGACTTATGGAGGGGATGATACAAACGCCAAGGTATTTTGTATTTTACTTAAAACGCATGATATCATATTTATATCAATAAGCACACAAGTACAATGCAGAAGTCGCTCTCTCTTCATAAATAATTTGGGGCACACCGATATGGCAACACACTTCTCCCTCGCGTCAAACGTTAAAATCAGCTGGGGCGGTTCCCACCGCGCGAATGCGAGTTTGTTTGTTCGTCTAGCGTGAGGCGTCCGTTTCTTTAAATTCTCAAGAATCACTGTATTCACGCACAACACGAATACTGTTATAATGACAATAGAACGCACTTGATTCACTGCATTGGTCTTGAGCTTAATCAAACATTTCTATCTTAATGCACACAATAATTTGCTATCATGGCGTACCACACTGCACTTCATATAATGATAACGAATGCAACAAGATATAATACTGGAGTTCTCAGTAATTCCTTTCGTAGGCGAATATTCAATTGATCACTGCACACATGTAAAATTATTCAATACACAGGCATGATATACATATAGATAAAGCATAGATATCAATAATAGTAATCATACAAATACTGGACACATAGCCTAACACCAATAACTGGTTCACTAGTATATATAAATTCTCTCTCTAAATCATCATGGTAAAGTCACATGAAAGAAATCGTCGTCACTGCAAATTCTTCAATAAATCCAGGTGCTTGCACACACCACACATATGTATAAATACCATGAGTGCTCTATACAGCCTCACTCTGCACAACCGTGCCTTACTGTGACATAGATCCAGGTGAGACTTGCTCACTACATGAAAGATACTCTGGCTAAATATATAGCTGACTAAAGGGGAATTGGGAGGGAAACTATAATCACCTACTTCCACCTATCCTCTGGTGAGAGTCGAGTTGTAGCTCCTGGCCCAGGCTCTCGCCTCGTGTAGAGAACGCCCCCACACACACACTGCCGTGTCCTCCAGAAACCCAAGTCAAAGTCCCAGGATAATCGCGTCGTCGCCGTGTTCTGTCCTCCGCAGGTCCGTGCTCCTCCTCCACATCTTGTAGGGTTGGAGTCGGTCTCCTGGCCGTCGACTCCCCTCTCAATTACGGCTGCCCGCCTACGTCTCGGCTACAGTCGTACGGATTCCCAATTAGTATCTTCTTTCACTGCTTTCCCGCGGAATGGCCCAGCCGAATACGTCGTCACTGTGAAGCTATCAGACGTCCCAGACGATGCTGCCTTGACTTCACCCGCACAGCACCCGACTCAAGAGCACTTGCAGCTCAATATTCCGTCAATTCCCTCTTCGGTCCACACACATGGAATGAAGGAAGACCTCTCGGCATACTTGCAGACAACGGGTGACGCGTAAGTTCCACGGGATCGGCGTACAACTGTCAGACTGACAGGATCAACTGCCACACATCCGTCCACCTTGACGTGTCGTGTCGGACTGACTCACTCACGGAGGACTGGCCCAGCCACTACGTCATCACTGTAAAGCTATCAGCCGTCACTGCATAGACTCCACTCTTGCACAACACCTGTCCCTGGAGCACTTGTTGCTCAATATTCTGTCAATTCCCTCTTCGGCTCAACACATGAACGAAGGAAGACCCCACAGGTGCTGGCAGACCGCTGGTGATGCGTAAATCCTCCGGAGACTGGGTAAACTGTCCAACTGACAGGACCCCCCAACACACGTCCAACCTCCTTGATGTGCTGTCTCAGACTGATGGCGCCAGCTCGGCGCGATGGCTGGACTCCCCTGCCTTCGTGACGTCATACTTGCCAAGGGAGGTTTTCATTGGCTCCTAGTGCCACGTCGCTGACGGTGACCAACCTGGTGTCACTGACGTCACACAGTTTTGGCGGCAAAACGGGGGAGCCAGCGCCATATTGGCTTCCTAAAGGGCCTATACCACAGGCCAAAATACTCTTTTACAAATTTCTCGGCACTGCGAGAACACTACACTCTCCCACATATGTTAAACTGAGGCCCGCAACGTAGAGAGCGCTCGGGTAAAGAGGACGTGACTCTTACAGCAGGCGTGGGAGAAATATAAGGGGGGTAACACCGTCACACCACTAAGACCTCTTTGACTGATGGCACCTTGTAGTATGGCACAATCAGTGTAGTAGCCTCATGGAGCCACCAGGGCTCACCCAGAAATTAGAGTTTCATTACATTTAGCACTGGTTTTATTATCAGAACCCACAACTCTTTAGGTTTCTTTAATGAAAAATATCAATTCCCATTAGCCATATTGACCTCACTATACCACTTATTTATCAACTGATGTAGGCAGTCTTCAATATATTAAATATCTAAATAAAATAGAACAAATTAATGAATATGTTGCAAGTACATTATGTCAGTAATATACTTGCTCCATATTCTCACTGGCTTATGTGCAGATAATGAGATGGGTCTGTTGATTCTACTTAGTCCACTAATTACAATTAATACCTTTTTCCAAGTGTACAGTTAATACCTCTTCCTAAACCTATCTTCAAAAAACACTGAACTCTGTGTCTAATGAATCACCAACGTACACGTAATAATACGTTACATTGGTGGTTGATTTTAACATATCATTACATGTACCTTGGTGGTTGATTAGACAAATGCTAAAGATTGATAAGATTAGATTAGACAAATAGTTGATTAGACAAATGCGAAACCACTCTGTATAGTGGTTTCTTATACTTATTTAGTATGGTCTTGGTTTCAGCAGTTGGTTGGTTGGTATTGGAGTGTCGTAGTAGTTGAAGACGAAGCCTGGACCAGGGCAGAGAGCCGAGCGAAGCTGAGGGTAGAGAGCTTGGATGTGGGGCACGTGTGTAGTAGTGTGTGTAGCGCCCACTCTAAATGAGGGGGGAGTCCTGGAGCCGAGTGTGAGACAAGAGCGTGGAAGCTCGATGCGGTCCGGAGTCTGGTTGTTTGCTCAGTGTCGAGGCTATAGCATCTTGTGAGGATAGGAACTGGACACGTTGAGTGTTACATAGTTGTTAGTGAATGTTGAAAATGTGTGGTATCTCTCAAGTGTCTGTACTGAATCACTCTTGGAGCTAGACTGATGATGATGACTGACTGATTGATGAAGATTAAGCCACCCCAAGAGGTGGCACGGACATGAATAGCCCGTAATGATGATGACTTCTTGTTTTACATTCAGCTACTCGGAACAAAACGTTCCAAGTAGCACGAGCTATAGTGATCTTGTAGTGGACTTGCCTGGCACAGGAATGGTGCTGTAACTGGGATGATGACTTATTGATAAAGATTAAGCTACCCAAGAGGTGTCACAGGCATGAATAGCCCGTAAAGTGATGATGACTTGATACTGACTGCTTATATTACCAGTCCACACCTCACCTGTCCATCTTCTAGCAGATTTGGGAAGAGGTATTTACTGCACACTTGGGAGGAGGTATTAGTTTAAAGTAGTGAACTAAGTCAAATTAACAGACCCATCTCATTATCTGCATATAAGCTAATGAAAGTATGGAACAAGTATATTACCAGCAATTTTTTTTTTATTGATACATACAAGAGTTCTTACATTCTTGTACAGCCACCAGTTTGCGTAGCATTTCGGACAAGTTCTTAATCCTATGTTCCCTGGAATACAACCCCCACGAAAAATCATTTTTACAACCAAGTACCAATTTTACTGTTGAGTTAAACAGAGGCTACAGTTACGGATTTGCGACCAGTAAATCCTCCCCGGCCAGGATACGAACTCAGGACAGAACGGTCGCGGACATAATATACTTGCTACAAATACAAACAGGATACATTTAAAATCAGAAACAAACTGGGTAAATACTGGTTTGAAAATAAAGTTGTCATTTATGATATACTGTAGATTTATCAAGAACATGATAAATGAAGGGAGACTGGATTATTTCTAGCATAGTTTAGACATGTGGTATGAGTGGGCAAGGCTGGTTATAAATAAGAACTGCCTCCCATCAACCCCACAGTTTCTGCAATTTCATCTATTCTTATGCACTTTTACTACACATTTTATGAACTTTAAACTTAACTGAACTTGGCCCAACCCTAAAATTAATTCAATATGATTTTATGACACAATACTCAAAATAAATCATAGCTTTAGCTATTTGCATAATTACCCTTCTTGGTCAGTATACCTTAGGCAGAGAAGTCTGAAGAGAGAGAACTGTCTGCATGAATGTAATCGGGGGATGATCAGGGTTGAGCAGCCAGCCCCCAACTTTAGGGTCCAGTAACACCCAGGAACCAACAACTGCAAATAAAACATAAAACCAGGATTGAATGTAATGAAACACCATTTTCTGGGTGAGACCCGGAGGCTCCCCGGAGCTATACCGGGCTGATGTGTATATATTAGACCATGGCAACAGTCAATCGAAGGAGTTCTAGGCCTACCGGGGACCAGAGCCAGAACCTGGCCCCCCTCAAGAGAGGCACGAGGAGCAATGGCCTAAAGACACCTCCGTGAAATTGTACACGGGGGTGTCTTTAGTAGCAGGAGTGTAGACACTCGTGCTACTTTCTCTGATGTTAATGAGGTAATCCTTTCCCTTAAAACTAAGTCAAGCGCCCTTGATGAGATACCATTTCTAATTTACAAAAAAAGCCTCCAGATTTCTAGCTCCTGCCATTGCAAATCAACAAATCACTTGAACTCCAAACCTTTCCGGATATTCTAAAAAAAGCGAGAGTAACCCCAGTCCACAAATGTGGTGATCTCACTGATGTCAACAATTACAGACCTATCTCATTTCTGCCAACCTTGTCAAAATATTTGAAAAGCTAATCTACAAGCAGCTTTACTCATATCTAGCCAAACTCAATATACTTAGCTCCTGCCAATATGGTTTCAGACCCAATAAAAGCACTAACAATGCACGTATTAGTATGATTAACTTGATACATACAGCTCTTGATAAAATGAGTTCCCTGCTGGGTTATTTGTGGACCTACATAAGGCTTTTGACACTGTCAACCACTAAAACCTTCTGCTTAAATTACATCATTATGGAGTCAGAGGTCACTCTCTGCAATCCCTTCAGTCTTACCTTACTGACAGGCTCCAGTATGTCTCTGAATAATTCCATTTCTCCTACACTTCCCATAAACATTGGTGTCCCACACGGCAGCATACTTGGCCCTCTCCTCTTTCTCATTTACATTAATGACCTTCCAAATGCCTCTCAACACCTCAAACCAATCTTATTTGCTCATGACACAACTTTCATTTTCTCCAGTCCTGACCCGCTTGCTCTAAATGTCACTGTGAATACTGAACTAAATGAAGTCCATCTTTGGCTAACTGCTAACAAACTCACCCTCAACACTGACAAAACTTTCTATATTTTGGTAATAAATCCACAAATGAAATTAATCTAAGAATAAACAATATGCAAATCAGTAGTAAAGTTGATGGTAAATTCCTTGGTGTCCTTATTGATAAGCTGAATTTCCAGCGACACATTCTAAACATAGCAAAAAAAAGTTTCTAAAACTGGTGCCATTCTTTCCAAGATCAGATATTATGTTCCTCGCCCTGCCCTGGTGACGCTCTATTACTCTCTCATCTATCCTTATCTCAACTATGGTATTTGTGCTTAGGGTTCTACTTCCCAAAATCCTTTATGTCCTCTAATTACCCAACACAAAGCTTCTTTTTGAACAATATCTAACTCTGGCCCCAGACAGCACTCGGTACCCTTACTCAAATCTCTGAATATGTTAGATATTAAGTCACTGCACATCCTCTCATGTGTACTCTACATATTTAAAACTCTGAATTGTAATGTCAATCCTGACCTTAAAAGCTTCTTAGAAGGTTGTAACAGAACCAATGGGCACTACACCAGAAACAAATACCTATTTGATATTCCAAGAGTACGACTTAATCAAACTAGAAATGCTCTACAAATCAAGGGACCCAGATTGTGGAATGACCTTCCCAATCATGTCAAAGGCTGTACCTCTCTCAACCAGTTTAAGATGAAAACTAAGCACTACCTAATTAACTCCATGTGACCTACCTTACCCCTACAAGTCAACCCATGTCTTACTATTTTTAAACAATGCTGTTTGTTGACCAACCAACTTGTATATTGGCTATTTTCTACCATGTTCCCCCCCACCTTTTTTATCTTTTATTTTTTTTCATGCAATTTATACTTTAAGCTCAATTAGTATTAAGTTTTAGTCTAAGTGTTTTTTCCCCCACCTCACCTTGCCCGAAATGCTATGCGTACTAGTGGCTTTAGGTACTGTATGTGCTACCTCTATCTATAAATCCAACATTATGTTTGTAAAACAACTACATGTATGTACTTTCCTGAATAAAATTTACTTTACTTTACTTTACACATCAGCCCAGTATAGCTCTGGGGAAGCCAAAGGGGCTCTCCACAGAAAAGGAATTCTCAGAGGAATTGATAGGGTAGATAAGGCCACAATATTTAACACAGGGGGCATATGTACAAGGGGATACAGGTGGAAACCGAGTACCCAAATGAGCCAATACAGGTGGCCACCATCTTTTTTATTGTCAGAATAGTTAACAAATGGAATGCATTAAAAAGTGATGTGGTGGAGGCACACACTATATACAGTTTCAAATGTAGATATGATAGAGCCCAATAAGCTCAGGAATCTTTACACCGGTCGAGAGTTGAGACGTGCGAGTCAAGGAGTCAAATATCAGCCTCTGCAAGCACAACTAGGTGATTATAATGTTCATGATTGCAGTGTTAGAGGAGCACCACAGTTATAAAGCTGTGTGTGTTTTTTTGGCTTCTGTATGATGATGCACTCGGTGAAACCATGTAATTGAAGACTATTGGAACAAAGTCTCTGTAGTTCCATCACCTGTTATAGAAAAATACATCTGCTAATTGGTTTCTGCTAATTCTCAGCTGTATTAATTTTGAAAATATTGAAAACTGCAACCAAAATGAGAGACAGTGGAGGGCGAGACATGTACTAAGTGAATAAAATGGGAAGGTTAAAGATTAATACACACCAGATCAAAAGGAAGTGAATTATGAAGCTCTTGTGCTTTTCAAAGGCCATCTTTCCTTCAAGCTGTATATTCCATCCACATGGTACAGATTTGGACTCAAATTCTTCATTCTCTGTGATTGTCAAACAGGAATGGTCATGGACATTATTTTATATTCTGGTAGTGACAAACATTCTGAACAATGACCCTAACTGTTTCTTGTTAAGTATTGTGAAAACACTGATGGCACACTACTGAACAGGAGCCATATTATGTATATAGACAACTACTATACAATCACTTCCTAACTAGATTCCTGCTGGAACCTAGAACTGTAGTGTGGGGTACAGCAAAGTCAAGGAGGAGGAAAATGCCAGTGTAGGAAAAAAACAGCATTGAATGTAATGAAACACCATTTTCTGGGTGAGCCCCGGAGGCTCCCTGGAGCTATCGAACTGATATTAGCTATATTAGTCTGGGGCTTCAATCACACAGAGTTCTAGCCTACCGGGAACCACGAGTCAGAACCTGATTCCCTCAGAGAGGCAAAGGGAGCAATGGCCCTTGAAAACTCCCCTCTTTGAGAGTATATTCATGTCTGCCATCGACCAAGGTTAGGCACCCAGATAGGTAGGCGCCCCCATAACAGACCCCAACTGGTAGAAAAGTGCAACCCAAGACTGAACAGAGACCTAGAACTCCCCCCAATGACAAACAAAGTAACAAGCAAATAGTCATTAGCCAATGCACACACGTTCACACAGGCCTCTCCCCCTTCCCTTCCTCAGGCTTACCCAGAAAATCCTGTTTCATTACACTCAACACTGGTTTTCTAAGGGAAACCCCGTCGGCTTTCTGGAGCTAGCTAGCCAAAGATAAGTAAAAGAGGAACTTACCCGGGAGGCGGCAGCACCGCATGCCTCAAGACAAAGATGGGACAATGGCCTTGGGCTGCAATTGATAGCCCAAGGCCACACAAGGTCGCTGAGGGCCTGGAATATTAACGAGATAACAGGTGCCCAGGCCCTTGTTCGACCTAGAAACCCTTGTGCTCGAATGTCAGCCCAGAACATGCTCCCAAACACAGCAGCAAGAGCCGTAAACTTTCGAACAGCATTAGCACGAGAGTAGACCGCAGGCTGGCTAGACTGGATAACCCTGCAGACGACCTGAGAGACCAGAGCCCTGGAACAGGGAAAGAGGGACATTGGATCTACCCAAAGCGCGTCCCGACACACAACCCGAGGCGCACAGGTAACAGCGTAAACCCATAACCGGACACATTTGTCCACTAACTACTCTTGTGCTGTGCATCATATTTGTCCATTACCTACGTGTGCTGTGCATCACACTTGTCCACTAACTACTCTTGTGCTCTGTATCACACTTGTCCACTAACTACTCTTGTGTTCTGCATCACACTTCTCCACTAACTAATCTTGTGTTCTACATCACACTTGTCCACTAACTAATCTTGTGTTCTACATCACACTTCTCCACTAACTAATCTTGTGTTCACTGTCAAACTTTGTTAAGTGTTTTCTTGATTCTTTTCAACAAGCTTCCCACTTACCCTCTTTATGATCTATATCAAATGTCTCCACCAGATATGTAATAGTCTCCTGGGCATCGAAGCTGATCTTACGTATCTGACTAGTCATAATGCTGCAGATCACAGACCTGTTAAATCAATGCAAAGTCTGACATTTTAATACAGTATATATTCTCAACAATAAAGATAATTAGACGCATTGTTATTATTTGTACTTTTAGAATATATATTTTGACATGAAATTTAACTGAATTTTCCTGGGAACACAACATAAATAATGTTTAAATATATAATAAATAAATAAATAAATAAATAAATAGTTTATTTAGGTAAAAGTACATACATACAAGATGAGTTACAAATAATGTTGGATTTCTAGATAGAGCTAGTACATACTATGCCTGTGTCTAAATACGCACAGCATTTTGGGCTGTAGCATTAACATAAAACAAGCTTCCCACTTGTTGCATTGCTTCCCACTTGGAGCATTGAATGTAATGAAACGCTTCTTTTTCGGCGGCCCCTTGGAGGCTCCCCAGAGATGGACTTTATTACCCATTTTTTGTGAGGGCAGTAGAGTTTTTTCTGTCCTGCATCCATGAAGGTGATGATATTGTTAGTTTAAATTGTCTAAGATTGTTCTCAACTTTGTCTATTCTCTGTGGATTGTGAGAGACCATGTTTCACTAACAAAGTTTGGACCAATTCTGTGACCTTGGCTTTAAGAATTAGCCAAAGGATGTCTAATTGTGTGGAAGCATTACTTACTTCTGGTTTTGATAAGTGTTTATAGGTAGGTCTGTTATCTATTATGCTGGTTTGGGGTCTGTTTACTATTTGGTCGTTATTGGCAAAAACTCAAGACACCTGTGCTTCCATTGCTCCGAGTGTCCTTGCTGGATGCAACAAGCTACCGACTACATTAGACTATTTTCTGGTGGTCCCCGGCCCTCCTCTTGTCCTGGATGGGAGACTTTCTCACCCTCCATAATGGACAATGTGGCATTTATGTCCTCCATCTGGTTTGGTCTTCACGAGCTCCACACTGATTTTGTGGGCAGGGGAGCTGGTATATATGTGGGTTGAGAATACTGATTCACTGTTGTGGCTAAGGGGATATTTTTTTGGATCTATTTAAGCCTTTCAGGGCATCTCAGGTTCCAGGCATGGTGTCCCTATGAGCAGTTTGGGCACTTTATTTGCACTACCTGTTTGGCCTAACATTTATCAAGGCATATTTTGGAGTCATGGGATTAGCTGCAGACCACAACACCTCACTGGGCACTGGAAGCCTTCCTTGTGATGCCTAACTCTCTGACATCTGAAGGAACTTAGGGGCTCTGTGGTGTAAGACCTGTGTTGGAACACACCCCAAATGCTAAGATCAAACTTCTCAGGATTTTGTCCATTTTCAGTGACTATAACTTGTCGAGTTTTCTCCTTTGTAGATTTTATCTGGCATCTTTCTGTGGACACCACATAATTCAGGTTTTCTAAATGAGATACAGCCATATTTAGGGGATAGTGGAGGACAATGATCTCCCTTATTTTGTCCTCTGACTTGAGTTCATCACATTCTCTATGATTCATAAGAATATTCTCAGCTGCTTCATCTTTGAGCCTCAGGAGTTTCCCCTTTGAGTTTCATCTTTGCTGTGAACTTGAGCTGAGAATACTTTTTCTCAAACTCTACTACTGTGGCATACGAGGCCTTACCCTCTGCATGCTATACTTGGAATATTGGTAGCGAGGATTTTGTCTGGGTAATAGCACTCTCAAACACTCTACTCCCTAGCACACCTATGTGGTAGGAAGCACACAGGGAAGGTATCCCTGAGCACATGCAGCTCCACACACCCTTAAAGCCAGACTCATACTTCTCCGCAATGTACAAGAAAAAGCAACAAAATGCAAACACCCAAAATCACTTAGCTGGACAGTGGAGCTTGCATGACACAGAAGCTACCCAAGAATCACTACAGCAATGGAGTTACCCCAAATACATCAGCATAAGAGGTGACATCTCACACCCCTGGAGGTGGTGAGCACCTTACCCTTTTCCCCTACCCCAAAACCAGTGAGAGAGGTTTGGTGAACAAACCCACACTAGTTTTGAGAGAATCAATCGTTTATTTACGTATATTGGGGAGAGTTCATTAGGGTTTTTTTGAGGGCCTCGTTTTCTCTTGAACCCAGCAGTGATTTGTTTAGACTCATTGACTTTCTGCATGTCTTTCCAGGTGAGGTGGTGAAATGTCACTGCCCCCTGGGCTTCTATGAGGGAGACAGAGGGGGGGGCCAGATTCTGGCTCTGGTCCCTGGATAAGGGGCCAGACTTAGTTCAGGTAGAAATGTGGAGGTGACTAACACCTCTAATTCTGGGTCCCTAAGCACCAAAGGGGCACCATCTGAGGCATCCAGATGATCAGAATACCACAAAGACCTAACCTGAGGTAACCTAGCTAACAACACGGCAGCTGCCTGAAAAGCTTCCAAAGTCGTAGCTGAATCGGTAAGGACAAAGACCCAGCAAGTATAAACCTCACAGGAATAAGGGTTGTAAGTGTCATCAATGCAGCAGACAGCATGTAGGAGGCAGAATGTTCACTGTTAGGTAGCAAAGACCACGAACACCCTTCAAGCTTGCACTCTGCGACCGCAGGCTCAACGGGCCAATCCATAACAAACCAGGACCTGTTGGTAGCAAACTAAACAGAAATCCCAGGCACTGTGAGACTCGAAGAATAATAGTTCACTAGAAGAACAGTCACCAAATGCAGCCAAAACAACCAGGCTATGAATGGCAACTGCAGTATGCCACAAATAAGTATGTGAACCCCAGCCCATCCCAGCACAATTAAAAGACACACCAAAGAAGATAACTCAGTTCAGGGGCAGTGCTAGCTGGCACCCAAGGAAGAAAGTCACGAGTACATGAGACCCAAAGTGTAACTAAAGCCAAGGCCACACAACCACCCAAAGATAAAACAACCAACGTTGAATGTAATAAAACGCAATTTTCTGGGCGAGTCCAGAAGGCTCCCCGGAGCTATCCAGGCTGATATGCTAATGTTAGGCTTTGGCATCAGTCACGTGTATAGAGTTCTGTGGGCCTACCGGGGTCCACGAGCCAGAACCTGGTCCCCTCACAGAGGCACGAGGAGCAATGGCCTGTAGAAACCCCCGTGTGATTGAAAGCATTCTATGTCTGCCATCGACTGGGTTAGGCACCCAGAGAGGTAAGCGTCCCAAAACAAACCCCGATTCTGGTGAAAATTGCTACAAAAAGCCGAACAAGTGGATAGAACTCCCCAAACAGAAACGAGCAAATGAGTATGATGTCACACATCGCCGCGCTGCCGTCTGTGCATTTCCCCCTCCCCGGGAGGGGGAATGGGGAGTTAAAGACCCCCGTGCCAGCCATACACCTCTCAGTTTCGAGACTGGACATAAAAAACACGCGAAAACTGCCGACCAGGAGGAGGGGATGGTTGTCGAGTCTCCGGGACTCACACAGAAAATTGCTTTTCACAACATTCAACGCTGGTTTTCTTTGGGGAGCCCCGTCGGCTCCTAGGAGCTACCTGATCATATACCACAGCTACCACAGATAAAAACCATAGGGACTTACTCAGGAGGTGGTCGCTGCTCGCTCACTCAACATGAAGTCGAAATAACTGGCTGCAACCGCCAATCCAAAGCAACACAGGCCCGACTAGGCCCAGAAACGTTTACCAAGTAAACCGCAGCCAGGACCCTGTTCGACCTCCAAAAACCCTCCGCCCGAATGTCAACCCATACTGTATTACCAAAACAGCAGCAAGAGCAGCAAACTTGCGAACGTGCGAAAATAGCAAAGGCATAACTGCAGGCGAAGGAGAGACTCCGGAGGGAAAGACAAGAAAGTGGTCCGAGAGGCCCAAACAAGACCAATCCAAGTCCAAACCTGAGAGGGGACCAGATGGGACTTCCTCCAGTTCACCAAAAACCCGAACGCAGCAAGCTGGGAAAGAACCAAACTCCTGGCTAGCAGATACCTGAACACCTAAAAGATGCAGACGGGCCACCATAACCCGCGTAAGGAGTGTGAAAATGTGAGGTGCCAGATTCAACCCGAACGAGAGACAACGAAAGTCATCCGGAAGGAGGGGCAATGAACCCAGGGGTCCAGACGGGACAAGTCCAGAATGAACCTCAGGTCTGCACAGTCCGGTTTCAAGACCGGAATGGGTCTCGGGCGGGAGACCCACCTGAGGGACATCGTCGTTTCGACCACGCTCATGCAAACCCACTCCAAGATGACCTGACAGAGCACAGGTGAAGAGGCCTGCCCCGTCAGCCCCAAGCCCCGCGGAGGAGGAGCCACCCAACGTCACCGCAGACCGCCGGAGTCGACCCGATAAGCCCACAAATTGTGAAACCAGGTGTGAGCGAACAGAGCAAGCCTCCCCTCCCGCCACCTCCTCATCAATGGGACAAACCGCAAAATGGCCTGCACCCCTTACGCGAACCCGAACCCAGCACAGAGCAAACACTGCGCTGACCAGACGAAGGCGGTTCCGAAGGAAGCGCCAGCCCAGAACTGGCATTAGTGGCCTACCCTGATGAGAGAAACCCTGAATGAAGATGGATCCATGATTGAGGCGTAATCCAGGTCATATAGGAGGTAAACTGCAAAGGCCCCACGCACCGCACCAAGTTGGATACGGGAAACTGAAAACCTCCGGAAAGATGGGACCGAAGCACCTGAAGGGATACGGAACCAAACCCGAGGAGGGGCAGACACCAAATCCAACTCGTGTGCAGAGGAGGGAAAAGAAAAATCCCTCTCCTTGTAACAGTAAGCCCCACTCCGAGGGCTGAAAAACCCAGGTGGGTCCAACGGGGGTCCAAGGCCCCCAAGACAGCCCCTCCCCAGCCCCGGGATCCTTTGCATCCAGACCCAGAGCCAAGTCATCTCCGAAAGCACCAGCCTCAAAAGAAAAGGCCGGCACAGCCGTAAAAGATGGACGAAAGGGGGCCGAACCACAGGAGGGAAGGATGAGGAAGTGCGGACGAAACCAAGGCCGAAGCGACAATCACCCCAAGTCCGGATCCCTATGAGCAAAACGAGGCAGTCTCAGGGCATCCGGCATAGCAACCAACCTAGTGTGTTGCAACAACCTAAACCTAACATACAACGCTTGCACTGCCTGTACCCGAAGAATGTCATCACTCGATTCGGTAAACTAAGTCACCAGCAAGCAACAAAACTCACAGGACTCCGGATCAAAGATATCTCCGACCCAACAGGCAGTGTGACAGACGCAAAAACGATGAGAGTCACCCTGAGACAAGGGGACAAAGCAACCCTCGAACTTGCCCAAGGCAAGGGGTGGGGGGTACTCGGGGGTCACATCCATCGGACCCACGTGCCCCCTTGGGGATTCCCAGGATCCTGAGATGGAACTCACGCTCAGGGAAGCCTAGGCAGGGTATTGCTAACCGGCGCCTAATCTACCAAACGACTAAGAGCTGAACCCCCGGGACGTGTACACTCACGGGGACCTAGCTGGGGGTACCACCTGAAGAGAATGAAGTACCCAGACACCGCACTCAGGGGGCAACGAAGGCAGCCCCCCCCCCACCCCCACCAGGCAGGAAAACAAAAAGAAATCCCGCAAGAGTACAGCGCACACAGGCAAAGCAGAACCTGCCACTTTGAATGGTGAAAACAAGCTGCGCAGTACCCCGTGTCCCGTACCAATGCAAACTGCCCCTTGCCCGAAGGTAAACAAGGAAGACAAAACACCCTAGCACACAAAGGGCGGCCAAAAACTGAGCAGTAAATGGCCTAGCTGAGGCAGAACCCAAGGAACTTGTGGAAGGTGGCCCCAAGGGCAGTACTTACTGGGCACCTAGGGAAGGAAACCCTAGGCATATGCAGCTCGAGTACTGAAGAATCATTCCTTCACGCACCACCTAGAAGACAGACACCACACACAAGGTACAGTGCTGAAATAATCACAGGAGCCAGAGCACACAACCGCAGCCTACAGCATCAGCCTCAGAACTGAGAGGTGGATGGCCGGCATGAGGGTCTGGGGCTCCCCCTTTTCCCTCCTGGGAAGGGGGAGCTGCGCAGACAGCAGCGTGGCGACATGGGACGTCATACTCGTTTGCTCGTTTCTGTTTGGGGAGTTCTATCCACTTGTTCAGCTTTTTGTAGCAATTTTCTCCAGAATCGGGGTTTGTTTTGGGATGCTTACGTTTCTGGGTGCCTAACCCGGTCGATACCAGACATAGAATGCTTCTAACCACACAGGGGTTTCTATAGCCCATTGCTCCTCATGCCTCTGTGAGGGAGGCCAGGTTTTGGCTCGTGGAAGACCCACAGAACTGGCCTACCGGTAGGCCAGTTCTGCAGGAGACTGCAGTTCTGCATCTTTTAGGTGTTCAGGTGTCTGCTAGACCTGGTAGACCCACAGAACTCCATACATATGACTGATGCCAAAGTCTAACATTAGCATATCAGCCTGGTTAGCTCCGGAGAGCTAATGGGGCTCTCCCCAGAAATGCACATAAAACCAATATTAAAATCAAAGAACAATACACAAGCAAATGGCAGGACGATCAAAGTCCGAGGATGGCCAGAACTTAACTTGAAGCAGAAGGCTTCCCGGACAGATCAGAGCATTACTGGTAGAAACTCTCACCATAACATCAGCAACAGAACCGACCAGGGAGACAGTTGTGGGCAGTAGCTGGGTCGCCTGGTGGTGGCATTTGGAACTAATGAGTTTCGAGCTAGATTGCATGAATCTTTTGTTCCATGTAAGTCATTTGTGGAGTTGAATGACAATTTGCAGCTTCATGTTCTGTGAACTCTCCAGTTGCCAGTATAGCTTCACTAACTACTTTCTGGAGGCTTTTTCCAGTGGGGTGGCAGATTGTCGATCTCTCCCTGTGTCTGGGGAGGGCCAGGTTCTGGATCTGGTCCCCAGTAGGCCAACTAGAACTGCAACTGATTTGACCTTAATAGTATGGAGCAATCTCAGCAGGATAGCTTCAGGGAGCCACTGGGAGGTTGCCCCAGACACAAAAGAATGTACATATACAGACAAAATGTTATCTGCAGGAATTACTTTGCCTAATGATCTGGAGTGTAAATGGGTCCTCTCTGAAATCTGGATTGTCTGAAAATGTCAAAGGGAAGATCCCGAGGCCAACTTTGGTCCAATGTTTAGAAGGATCCTTTATAGGGGCGGTCCAGATTTGAGAGGTGCCACTGTAAACAGTATTGTACACGGTGTGTTAGTATCCTAAGTGTAGTAGGACCCTAACAGTGGAACTGATCATTGAACAGAACAAACTATTACATACCTAATTTTTACTTTGCTGATATTGGTCCAAACAGAAACTTTGTAAACAACAGTTAATTCTTTGGCAATGTTCTTCACTTTACTGGGAGTGATTTTGCTGCCTGTGCATACATCTTCAGTTGATGCTTTACATTTTTTTTCAGATGTGGCCAAGTCTCCTGTATTATACAAGGATGTGTCTTCTACATCACATGCGGCCGAGTTTCCTACATCATGTGTGGTCGAGTCTCCTGCATCCCGTGTGGTCGAGTCTCCTGCATCCCGTGTGGTCGAGTCTCCTGCATCCCGTGTGGTCGAGTCTCCTGCATCCCGTGTGGTCGAGTCTCCTGCATCCCGTGTGGTCGAGTCTCCTGCATCCCGTGTGGTCGAGTCTCCTGCATCCCGTGTGGCCGTCTCTCTTGCATCCCGTGTAACCGAGTCTCCTGCATCCCGTGTAACCGAGTCTCCTGCATCCCGTGCGGCCGAGTCTCCTGCATCCCGTGCGGCCGAGTCTCCTGCATCCCGTGTGGCCGAGTCTCCTGCATCCCGTGTGGCCGAGTCTCCTGCATCCCGTGTGGCCGAGTCTCCTGCATCCCGTGTGGCAGAGTCTCCTGCATCCCGTGTGGCAGAGTCTCCTGCATCCCGTGTAACCGAGTCTCCTGCATCCCGTGTAACCGAGTCTCCTCCATCCCGTGTGGCAGTCTCTCCTGCATCCCGTGTGGCATAGTCTCCGGCAGCATGTATGGCAGAGTCACTTACATTACACGTAGCCAAGTCTCCATTTGACTTAAGGTTGGTCTTCTGAGCATTCACTGTGAATGATGCATAAATTCAAAATTAATTTATATAAACTTGTTTTAATTATCACAATCTAATAACAAATAATTGAAATAGGTAAATAGCTCTTACCTTTCATGTACCTGATACTTGGCTAACACTAAACCTGTCTGATGATGCATTTTTGGAGTTATCTATAGTTTTGTAGTAATTGCTCCAATGACAATCTAAACATTTTCTAATATCACTCCCTCAACCATTCTGTTTGAAACTACGTAGCACGCCTTTTCTAAAATATCCGAGCACATTGTGGGCAAACCTTAAAGTCGCCATATATAATAATTTATAATATATAAGAGATACAGTACATAATAATTTACACTTGGAAAATATTGTTAGGACTGGTTCCAAATCTGCACACAGAAATGACACCACATGAGACCAGAAGGCATGGAAGGATGTGCAAAACAGCCCCACTGAAAAGTGGAGGTACAATTGGCAGGCTGAGAGAGAAGAACAACATCAAAGGCAAAGCCTTTTCAACACTCTTCACCTACACATGTTGAATATAACTGGCTGACATCTTGCAGTGTTCAAAAGAGAACTCAACAAGAACCTTCAAAAGATACCTAATCAACTAGGCTGTGACTCATACCTTGGGCTGCAAGCAGCTGCATCGAACAGCCTGGGTGATCAGCCCAGCAAATAGGAAACCTGGTCAGAGACCGGGCTGCAAGGATACTAATCCTTGGAATCTTAAACAGGTAGTCAACAGGAAGACCATATTGGATACGAACAGACCAAACAGAAATAGTCAGCAGTCTCCATATACAGTTTCAAATGTAGATATGAAAGAGCCCAATAGGCTCAGGAATCTTTACACCAGTTGATTGACAGTTGAGAGGCAGGACCAAAAAACCAAAGCTCAACCCCCGCAAGCACAACTAGGTGAGTACAACTAAACGAGTAAATTTTCATCTCATGTTTTAAACTGTTTTCTCATATCTAACTGTGAAATTATTTGTAATAGTCATAATGGATTGGAAGAGTTATTTCCTTGACAAGAATGACAAGGAAATACTGTATGCACTCACTTATCTGAAGTCTAGTAAACCAAATACTGTAGTTGAGTTATCCAGTAAAAATTGTGTTTGGATAATTTTTTAGCAAAACTTCACCACATCCAGACATAAATGAGGATAACCAGAGTTTAGGTTATGTATATTTTCAAAACTATACATTTCAAGTTCTAATGTCAAACATGAAGACCAACTACAACAAGGTCCCTTGTAGTAAATATGTGTATACATTTTTGCCTGCACTAGAATGAGTGCAACACTGAATATAATGAAAGCACTGTTTATGTATCTGGTGGCCAGCATACACAGGAAGCTGCCAATTCCATGCCAAACACAAAGGTCCACCTGTGGGTGACCAAGTGTTCTACACACCCAATGGAAGAACAGGTTGTCAACCATGCACTGTCAAAGATTGTGCAGCCTCCGGGAAGGCGAATCAGCCCTTCCAAACAAAGATCGAAAGTTCATTCCATGCACCCGCCAAACCCCTGTTTATGAATGAAAAAATGGTTTACACACAGCTCACAACTGATGATGTCCGAACACTTCTGGAATAAGTGCTTCACTGACTAATTTTGTTTGAATCACAATGCTGTAAATTCTTCACCCACGTACAGTACTACAAATACAAATAATCACCAACAGAACCTAAACACCTACCCTAACCAGTGCCTAAATATGCACAAATATGCTAATATATAATAATATTAATTTATATTTGATAAAATTCGTGTTTTGAATGAACAGCATGTTAAAACTGTTGAATGCGTCTTTAGGGTTGACTGCTGGATGGAATAGATTTAGTCTGAGAATGGATTGGGTGAATGCTCTGTAGCATAGAGAAAACTCCTGCTAGCCTGCAAACAGTGTTGTGCACCAGATGGAGAGGCCACTGACTCTGATCAGTTTATTGATCACTGGAGACAAACTCCCAGCCAAGAGCCAAAATTGTCAACCATGCACTCTGTAAAATTGGACAGCATCGAGGCGCCATCCACTAGCAGGTTCGATATACCTCATAAGTGAACTGCACAAGGAACTATACCCTAAGAATTTACAGTTGAAAAAAAACAGCGCTGAATGTAATGAAACTCCATTTTCTGGGTGAGCCCCATAAGCTCCCCAGAGCTTACCGGGCTGATACGTATGTATTAGACAGTGCCCATCAATCAATTCAATGGAGCTCTTAGTCTACTGGGGACCACGAGCCAGAACCTGGCCTCCTCAGAGAGGTACGAGGAGCAATAGCCTACAGAAACCCCCCCAACTGGTTGAAAGCATTCTATGTCTGCTATCTACTGAAATAGGCACCCAGAAAGGTAGGTGTCCCAAAACAAACTCCAGCTGGTTAAAAATTGCGACCAAAAGCTAAACTAGCAAGCAGAACTCCCCAAACCAAAAACAAGCATGATGTCATCATCACCGCCGTGCTGCTGTCTGCGTTCTCCACCCTCCCTGGTAGGGGAAAGGGGGAGCTCCAGACCCCCCTGCACTGATTATCCAACCCCAATTCAGATGCTGAATATTTAAAACGCGAAAAACCGCTGACCAGAGGGAGGGAGGGTTGCCACGGAGTCTCCGGGACTCACCCAGAAAATGGCATTTCACTACATTCAACACTCGGTTTTTTGTGGAAAGCCCCTCCGGCTCTCCGGAGTTACCTAACCAAAGACAAGAAAACGAGGGACTTACCCGGGAGGCAGTCGCCACCTGCTCCTCAACGCGAAGTCGAGACAACTGGCTGCAACCAGTGACCCAAGGCTACACATGCCCGAGGAGAGCCTGGAACATTAACAAGGTACCATGCGGCCAGGACCCTGTTCGACCGTCAAAAACCCCGCACCCGAATGTCAGCCTAGGACACGTTACCAAAAACAGTTACCAAAGTGGCAAACTTGGGGTCGTGGGCACGGGAATTGACTGCAGGGTATCTGGACTCAATAACCCTGCAGATGACCTGGGAGACCCATGTCCTGGAACAAGGAAGAAGGGAAACTGGGTCCACCCAAAGCGCGTCCCCAGGCCGTGGTGTGCAAGTAATGGAGAAGAGCCGCAACTGTAATTACCTAAGTGTGTAATTACCTAATATATTAAAATAATAGTGTACTTACAGGATGAGAGCTACGCTCGTGGTGTCCCGTCTTCCCAGCACTCTTTGTCATATAACGCTTTGAAACTACTGACGGTCTTGGCCTCCACCACCTTCTCCCCTAACTTGTTCCAACCGTCTACCACTCTGTTTGCGAAAGTGAATTTTTCTATATTTCTTCGGCATCTGTGTTTAGCTAGTTTATATCTATGACCTCTTGTTCTTAAAGTTCCAGGTCTCAGGAAATGTTCCCTATCGATTTTATCAATTCCTGTTACTATTTTGTATGTAGTGATCATATCACCTCTTTTTCTTCTGTCTTCTAGTTTTGGCATATTTAATGCCTCTAACCTCTCCTCGTAGCTCTTGCCCTTCAGTTCTGGGAGCCACTTAGTAGCATGTCTTTGCACCTTTTCCAGTTTGTTGATGTGCTTCTTAAGATATGGGCACCACACAACCGCTGCATATTCTAGCTTTGGCCTAACAAAAGTCGTGAACAATTTCTTTAGTATATCGCCATCCATGTATTTAAACGCAATTCTGAAGTTGGAAAGCGTGGCATAGGCTCCTCGCACAATATTCTTTATGTGGTCCTCAGGTGATAGTTTTCTATCTAGAACCACCCCTAGATCTCTTTCTTTATCAGAATTCTTTAAAGATTTCTCACATAATATATAGGTTGTGTGGGGTCTATGTTCTCCTATTCCACACTCCATAACATGGCATTTATTAACATTGAATTCCATTTGCCAAGTGGCGCTCCATGTACTTATTTTGTCCAGGTCATCTTGAAGGGCATGACAATCATCTAAGTTTCTTATCCTTCCTATTATCTTAGCATCATCAGCAAACGTGTTCATATAATTCTGTATACCAACTGGTAGATCATTTATGTAGACAATAAACATCACTGGTGCAAGAACTGAACCCTGTGGTACTCTGCTTGTGACATTTCTCCAGTCCGATACATTGCCTCTGATCACTGCCCTCATTTTTCTATCAGTCAGAAAATTTTTCATCCATGTTAGAAGCTTACCTGTCACCCCTCCAATATTTTCCAGTTTCCAGAACAACCTCTTATGTGGAACTCTGTCGAAAGCCTTTTTTAGGTCCAGATAGATGCAGTCAACCCAACCATCTCTTTCCTGTAATATCTCTGTTGCTCGGTCATAGAAACTGAGTAAATTCGATACACAGGATCTTCTAGATCGAAAACCATACTGTCTGTCTGATATTATATCATTTCTCTCCAGGTGTTCTACCCATTTAGTTTTAATTATTTTTTCCAATATTTTGACTATTACACTTGTCAATGATACCGGTCTATAGTTAAGGGGGTCTTCCCTGCTTCCACTTTTGTAGATCGGAACTATGTTAGCCTTTTTCCACACATCAGCTACAACTCCTGTAAACAGGGATGCCTGAAAAATCAGTTGAAGAGGAATGCTGAGCTCAGGTGCACATTCTCTCAGAACCCATGGTGAAACTCCATCTGGACCAACTGCTTTGTTCTTATTTAGCTCCTTTAGCATTTTTTCCACCTCGTCTCTAGACACCTCTATGTGCTCTATGTTGTTCTCTGGAATTCTTATTGTATCTGGTTCCCTGAAGATTTCATTTTGTACAAACACACTTTGGAACTTTTCGTTTAATGTTTCACACATTTCTTTTTCATTTTCCGTGAATCTATTTCCCATTTTCAACCTCTGAATATTATCCTTTACCTGCAATTTGTTGTTTATGAATTTATAGAATAGACCTGGTTCTGATTTACATTTGTCTGCAATCCCTTTTCAAAATTTCTTTCTGCCTCTCTCCTCACTGCCGTGTAGTTGTTTCTCACATCTTTGTATTGCTGGTATGAACTGTACACAAAACATCATGCACCCTCGGCTGAACCAAGCATCAACAACCCAAGGACCCCTCCAGAAAGCAGCAATTTCTTTCTTCGCCAGAAAAGGAGACGGCCGCAAACAAACAAATCTACCACCAGGACCGAAGGAGCAGAAACCCTTGCGCCAGAGGAGAGCATGAAGCTCCCTGACCCAAACCCCAGAGGCCAATGCCAACAAGAATGCCTTAGAAAAATCAATGCCTTAGAAAAACAATCAGGAACTGATGGGGCCACCACAAACCGAGGAGAAGAGAGAAAAGAGGGCACCCGGTCCAACAAGCAGGATGGCTCAGGAGGCACATGAACAGGCCATAGGTGAAACAATGTACAAGAAAGCTTGCAGAGCGAAGTAGAAGTGACATCCACCCTGAATGCAAGTTGAAGCGGCTCCACCAGTTCCGCACGAAACGAGGCGACAGTATTCGGCATAAGATTATGGTCCTGAAACAACCATGAGAGAAAGGACAAAACAACCCAATCAGAAATCAAAGACAACCTACGAAGACACAGAAAGTGACGAAAGGACCACCAGGAAACTTCACACTGCCGTGGAGACGAAACACACAGGTGGGACAGCATCAACGAAGCCACCTGATCACCAAACAAGTGGTGAGAAACCTGTGTCAGAAAGACCAGATGCAAAGATCAGAGAAGATCGAACCAGCCATGAACTGGACCGGACCAATCTGCTGAAAGAGGCGGAGATGCGGAAAGATTCCCGGGTATGGACACTAAGCAAACAGCGCCTGAAACTAAGGCTGGGCTGGCCACCAAGGGGCCAATAGATCTACTCTCCCCTGTTAAGTCTCCAACCGAGCCAGAACCTGAAGTAACAGCTGGACTGGGGGAAAGAGCTACAGGTAACTCCACCTCGATCAGTCCTGCCGAAAGGCATCGACCCTGACGGCCTCGCAGTCAGGGTAAGGGCGCCACATATACCGGGAGATGCCTTGACCACGCCGACACAAAGAGGTCCACCGCCGGGCACCTGTACATCTGGCAGTGCCATTTGAAGAAGTCTGCATCAACCGTCCATTCCGTGGACAGTGGAATGAACTGGGACAGGCCGTCCACCAGGACAAAACACCTGAAAGATATGAACCACCTGAAGAGCCAAACCCCGAGGATCCAGCCGACAAATCACCCGAAGTGCTCAGCCCTAAAGAGCCAAGGACTACATCAAACCCCCTCGATTCAGACAATGAACCACCGGGGAACAGTGCGAATGGAGCCAGATCGTCGATCCGCGAGCGACGCGAAACCCCTGAAGCAAAAGCCACACCAGCGCGAACTTCCGTACCATGCTGTGAGCCCAAAGAGGATGCTGGCGATGCAGCAACTGACACAAGGGCCCCCCGGAGGCCGAACCCAGTGATCGCAAGAGAGAGGCAGAAGTAGGGAATAACGAAGAAACCAGAACAGATGCTGAAGCTAAAACCGACCCAGAAGGTAAACCAGAACGGCGAAGTTCAGACTCCCGCACAACTGCTCGAGCAACTGCCGAGTGTCCTGGGGACCCCCCCTTCCCTCACCCAGAAACAGCTGAAGGTGGGACCGCAGTCGCAGCAACGCCTCCAGAGGGAGAGACATGGAAGCAGTCCGTGAGTCCCATACAAGACCCAGCCAGGTCCGAATCTGGGATGGAACCAGATGGGACTTCTGACAGTTTACCAGGAACCCAAACCCAGTGAGCTAGGAAAGAACCACACCCCAGTGAGTAGACAGACTGGCTGGAAGCCCACGAAAGCCAATCGTCGAGGTAGGCCAGGACCCAAACCCCTAGCAGACACAGACGGGTCACCACAACCCAGGAAAGACGCATGAATACGCGAGGTGCCAGATTCAAGCCAAAAGGCAAAGAAAGCTGTAAGCCTGACGCCCAACCAAAAAACATACCCAGTCCCTGAACCCCGGATGAATGAGAACTTGCCAAATATGCATCCCGGAGGTCCAGGGATACCATCTAGGCACCTGGCTTCAACAGAAACTGGACCTGAGACAGAGTGGTCATCCAAAATGAGGGGCAAGGAATTCAGGGGTTCAGACGGGACAAGTCCAGAATGAACTGCAGATCCACACAGTCCCATTTCGGCACTGGAAACAAGCGGGAGACCCAGCTGAGGGACGGGGTTGTTTTGACCAAGCCTAAGCACACCTACAACGAGATGACCCGAAGAACGAAGATGACCCAGGGTAAGAAACCTGCCCAATCAGCCCAGAACCCCCCCCAAAGGAGGAGAAGCAACCCAATGCCATTACAGGCTAGAGAATACGACCCAAAATGCCCACGAATCGTGGGACCTGGCGTGAGCAAACAGAGTGAGCCTACTCCTATCGCCCCATCAATGGGGTGAACCATGGGGCCAACGCCCTTTACGAAAAGCCGACCGACGAGCAGAGCGATCATTGCACCAACCAGATGATGCCGGCTCAGAAGCTGGCACCAATGGCCCACCCCGTCCTACAGAACCCCGAGCCGTGGTACGACCCTTTCGAGAAGGCCGAGAACAGCCACCCTGCCGACATGCAAGGCGAGAAGCAAAGAACAGAGACACTGCCTACTTGAGAATCTGTGCAAATAGCTCCAACAGTGCGGCCGATGCCTTAGCCGCCAAAGCCAGTACCCCAGACAAAGGCCCGGTACTCAATGCTCCCACATCCTCCTCAGGCCAGTCCAATGACAGTTTGAGAAGGGAAGAGAAACACAAGACCGAAGTCAAATGCTCAAGTCCTCAGCAACCAAAGACGCCGAAAGAGAGGGAATCTGCATGTGCAGCTGCACAAGGCAAACATCCCAAAGAAGCACAGGGGCAAACAAACACACATTAAGGCGCTCAAATTCCCCTTCCAGATAAACCTGTAGAAAGGTAGAAGTTTCTTGCCATTCAAGCGTGCTGGTCCGACAGAACCATGCCATGCCCCAATAAAAAAAATTGCAGTCTGCCAGTCAGGAAGACTCTGGAACCTCCAAACGCACCCAATACGGCGAAGAAGAACCGAACTCAAAGTAGAACGGATCCATAACAGAGGCAGAATCTGGGTCTCGCAGGGGGTAAGCATCAAGTGCCTCCCGAACCTCCTCAGGTGAGATACGAGAGGCAGAAAACCTCCAAAAGGAAGGAGCCAAGGAACCCAAGGGAACCCGGAATCAAACCCGGGGAAGGAGCCGACCCCAAATCATACTCATAAAGGGAAGGGTGGTAAGAAAACCCCTCCCCCTGCAACAACAAGCCCCGTGAAGAGTGCGACAACACCCAAGCGGTGTCAAAAAGGACACAAGCCCCGCCAGGTCAACTCCTCTCCAGCCCCGGGATCCCCTAAATTGGGACCCCAAGTTATATACAATTTGCATTATACTGTAACAACTGGAAAAGGTGCAAAGACATGCAATTAAATGGCTTCCGGAATTGAAAAAACAAGAGCTATGAGCATAAGTTAAGGGCACTATATATATACCAAAAAGAGAAGAAAGAGAGGTGATATGATTATTATATACAAAATGATAATATGAATCAACTAAATTGGAAAGAAGTTTTTACAACTGCAACTTCAAGAACAAGAGGACATAGGTTCAAACAAAGGAAACAAAGCTGCTGAAAAGACATTTGAAAGTTCACTTTTGCAAACAGAGTGGTAGACTGTTGGAATAAGTGAGGTGGTGGTGGTGGTGGCCAAAACCATCAGTACAGTAATTTCAAAGCTTCATACAACAAAGAGTACCTGGATTGTACCTGGATGGGGTTCTGGGAGTTGTTGTTCTCCCCTGGCCCACGGCCAGGCTTGACTTGCGAGTGCTTGGTCCAACAGGCACTTGTGAATGCTTGGAGCAGCCCACAGGCCCACATACCGACCACAGCCCAGTTGGTTCAGCACTACTTGAAGAAACTAATCAAGTTTTCTCTTGAGGTGTCCATTTTGGTTCTGGCAACATTTCTTATTCTCACTGGGAGTATGTTGAACAACTGTGGATATCTCTGATGTTCATGCGGTGTTCTCTGATTGTGCCTATGGCATCCCTGCTCTTCACTGGTTCTATTCTGCATTTTCTTCCATAACGTTCACTCCAGTATGTCGTTATTTTACTGTGTAGATTTGGGGCCTGGCCCTCCAGTATTTTCCACGTGAATATTATTTGATATACAGTATCTCTCATCTCCTTTCTAGGAAGTACATTTGGAGAGTTTTGAGACAATCCCAATAATTAGGTACTTTATCATGTCTATGTATGCTGTATATGTTCTCTGTATTACCTCTATTTCAGCAATTTCTCCCGCTCTGAAGGAAGAAGTGAGCATCGAGCAATAAATAAGATGGGATGGCACAAGTGATTTGAATAGTACAACCATTGTGATGGGATCCCTGGATTTGAAGGTTCTCGTAATCCATCCTATCATTTTTCTGGCCGACGTAATATTTGCTCGGCTATATGCTCCCTAAATGTTAGGTCGTCAGACATCATTATTTCCCGATCCTTTATATGCTGCTTACCTACTATGAGCAGACTTGATTGTGTTTTGTACCCTGTATTTTTTGTTTCAAGGTTCTTATTTACATGAGCAGCTGGAATTTATCAATGTTAAACATGTTACTTTCTGCTGTCTAGTCGAACACTATTAATGTATGTTTGTAGTTTTTAAATGTCTTCAGCAGAGGTCATTTTCATGCTGATTTTTGTGTCATTTGCAAAGGATGATACAAAGCTGTAACTTGTATTTTTGTCTATCTAATATGAGAATAAGGAAAAGCAGTGGTGCAAGGAGTGACCTGACCTGAGATACAGAGCTTTTAACTGCACTTGGATTCTATTTTATTTTGTTGACTGTTACTCCATGTGTTCTGTTCGACAGAAAATTTAATATCCAGAGTCCTACTTTACGTGATATTCCCATTGACTGTATTTTGTGTGCTATCACTCCATGGTCACATTTATCGAATACCTTTGCAAAGTCTGTGTATACCACATCTGCATTTTGTTTTTCTTCTAATGCCTCAGTGATTTTGTCGTAGTGGTCAAGTAGCTGTGAGAGGCATGATCTTCCTGCTCTAAACCCATGCTGGCCTGGGTTGTGGAGGTCATTAGTCTCCATGAAACTGATGACCTGGAAAGTACTAGGAAGATGGCACACCACAAGTGTGGCTCTGATCCTGTAATTACACTTAGGTAATTACACTTAAGGAACTACAGTTTAAATGTCAATGTTTAAATTGTTACCAATTTGAGAAGACCGACTTCTCCTGAACAGGGCCCACAGGATCGAAGAAATCTCACACATTGCCTGGAAGCAAGGTGAATTGAGAGGATTTGCCAAGTAGAGGAGGGAGCCTACAACTCCTCAGAGCAGGTATCTCTGGCAGGATATACAGATATGTATGTTGACCCCAGGGAATGAATTTCTGGCATGGTTAGAGCAAATTGGAATACTAGGGAACATGAGATGTGGGTGACAAACACTATCAGAAAGCATAAGCCAAGCAATGTAATGGCTTCCAACAGACTGTAATGTTTCAGGAAAAAACCAACACCAATTAGCTGAAAGCAAAAGGCAGACGATTTGCCCAACAGAGGCTGCATGTGTTGGATAGGCTGCACCAGGTAGAAAAGCGAGGAGGCTGGCGAGCCGAGATTACAGGCGACCCAAGTGGCCACCTGGTGGTAGTTAGGCGAACCATAGTTATTTACCCCACACAAATGGCAGCTAGGGTGTCAAATTTCCTTTAAGCAGTTACTTGTTTTTTGCACCTATGGTTTCTGGTAGGTTTTCCCTAGTACGATTAATCTAGGCTTTTGGAGGCCTAGTGTGTTGGGCTAAGGATTGGTGGTCCTAGAGTTAAGCATAGGGAGCTACTGAGGGCTCCCTCCCAGAAATATAAGGTGAAAGTACATATTGTAAATTTTGAAGTAGTTTGTAATTAATAATGAGAGGCATCTCACCTGCATCATGAGCTTGAGGTAGAAGGTAGGAAGGAGGTGCTGCCTCTACTCCCCAAACTATTCTCACAGCAAAGCCAGTCACTTGACCACTTCCCGAGTGGTGCACACTTCCTCCCAATCTCTCTCTAAGTTGTGTGGAGCCATCTCTGTGAGATACAATGGTACATTTTATGTAGTACTATACTGTATTCTGGAAACCTCCACACTATAGTGTGTCATACACAAAGTAAAAGGTATAATAATATAAATTAAACAATTAAATATTTGTGTATGTGTGTATGTTTTAAATGTGCCCAGATAAACGTTCATTGGTGTGAGCACATTGTGTTAAAGTGGGGCCATTTCTTGACTAGCAAACGTACAGATTTTCCAAGTTTTCACTTTGGTGATGTATGTTCTACCAGGGTCCCACTGTACATACTATTATTCCACTTGCACTTGTCTCCAGATCTTCCTTGTACACTACAATGTGTAGGGTAATTGTAAAACCACAATCCCACAAATTCTCTGTTTGCAAGTGATATTTTCTATTATTAACCCTTAAAGTGCGCATCACTTCATATGAAGTGCTAGGCGTTTTACCAGTCGACTGCTCTTCACCTCATATGAAGTGTTGGAGCACTACGCAAGATTTAAACGGCCCGCGGATACACGGGGTTCACCACACCTTCATCAGGGCTCTTGTAAACAGACGCCATTTTTAAAAAAAATCGTGGGCCAAACTCCCGGTGTTAGGGGCCTCAGTATCGCGTAAGCTACCAAGCCTGACGCACGCAGCATGAGCTCACAGCACTGCTGTTCAGCTTGTGACCACAGCATCGCCTAAAAATGCCATAATATACTTGTTCATGCTATTATGTAGCGATGATATTATTACAGAAGACCCCTGACTGTGATAAAAGTGACCAGGGTTCTGATAATAGCAGGATTGCGATGATATTTAGCGCTGTGCGCCATGGAGGGAGGAGTAATGCTGTGGGAGGGAGGGTGGTGGCGATGTTTTCTGACTGTGTGTGGCCACCTTTTATTGACTGCACTCAGCATACCAGCTTAGTGGTTCGCTATAGTGAACACAAATGTAGATACTTATATATAACGTGTGTATAGAGGGTATAAACAGCAAGAGAAGGTTTGGAGCCGCCATTTTGGTGAGGGCGGTGGCGTCGTCTGCACGACGCCACCGTGCAGACGACGGTGTTGTTTACTGGTTACCACGATAGTCTTTTGGCACCATACCAGTTTATTTGTACAAGTATGGTGAATAAAACAGGTAGATATTTATTTATAATGTGTGTATATAGCGTAATAACACCACACAGTTTTGTTGGAGGAGAAATATTAGTGTATCTGGCCTTGAGGGAGGCAGCCATCAGCTGACTGTGTTAGGTCCTATGTCTTTGTGACTTTACTCACCATACAAGCTTAGATGTACAGTTATGGTGAACAAAACATGTAGATACTTATATATACCGTCTGTATATAGTGAATTATAGCAAAAACAGTATTGTGGGAGGTGAATGTGGGCGAGTCAGATGACTGGAGGGAGGGCGGGAGTGGCTGGCTGGTACACGGCGGTCACTCCTCGTTACTTTTTGACTCATAATAGCTACTTAGTGGTTCGTTATAGTGAACAAAACATGCAGATACTTATATATAACCTGTGCTTATAGTGTAATAACCGACAAAGTATTTGTTCACTGATTGATGAACATAACTGAATCAACAATATGCACACCATATTTTTGAGTACAGCAATGATTCACTCATTTTATTATATAAATATATCAAACTACACACTATTGAATAATATTACAGCAAAAAAACTATGAAACATCAATCAGAGACATTGAAATAATTAGGTAATTATCTCTTTGTGGCAACTCTGGCCTGACAGCTGGCGAGCAACAGACCGCCTGGGACGCATGCTGAGTCAGCGCCTATAATTTGCCAGACTTCCCCGCCCTATAGCGGGCAATATATGGCACTTACGATTTTTTTATTATTTTTCCCGTGATCAGTGAACACAAATTAACAGGTTAGGAAGAAAAAATAATTTTTTTTTTTCAAAATGACATGCGCCTGTGCGGATAGCAGGATATTAGACCCCGAGCATGTTAAGGGTAAACACTNGAAGGTTGATGATAAGCTGGAGAAACAGGCAGGAGTAACAGGTAGGGCGCTCCAGTGGATAAGGGAGTACCTAAGCAATAGGAAGCAGAGAGTTACAGTGAGGGGTGAGACCTCAGACTGGCGTGAAGTCACCAGTGGAGTCCCACAGGGCTCTGTACTTGGACCTATCCTGTTTCTGATATACGTAAATGATCTCCCAGAGGGTATAGACTCATTCCTCTCAATGTTTGCTGACGACGCCAAAATTATGAGAAGGATTAAGACAGAGGAGGACAGCTTGAGACTTCAAGAAGACCTGGACAAGCTGCAGGAATGGTCGAACAAATGGCTGTTAGAGTTTAACCCAAGCAAATGTAATGTAATGAAGATAGGGGTAGGAAGCAGGAGACCAGATACAAGGTATCATTTGGGAGATGAAATACTTCAAGAGTCAGAGAGAGAGAAAGACCTGGGGGTTGATATCACGCCAGACCTGTCCCCTGAAGCTCATATCAAGAGGATAACATCAGCAGCATATGCCAGGTTGGCTAACATAAGAACGGCCTTTAGAAACTTGTGTAAGGAATCTTTCAGAACATTATATACCACATATGTCAGACCAATCCTGGAGTATGCGGCTCCAGCATGGAGTCCCTATCTAGTCAAGCATAAGACTAAACTGGAAAAGGTTCAAAGGTTTGCCACCAGACTAGTACCCGAGCTGAGAGGTATGAGCTACGAGGAGCGACTGCAGGAATTAAACCTCACTTCGTTGGAAGACAGAAGAGTTAGGGGGGACATGATCACCACATTCAAGATTCTCAGGGGAATCGACAGGGTTGATAAAGATAGGCTGTTTAACACAAGGGGCACACGCACTAGGGGACACAGGTGGAAACTGAGTGCCCAAATGAGCCACAGAGATATTAGAAAGAACTTTTTTAGTGTCAGAGTGGTTGACAAATGGAATGCATTAGGAAGCGATGTGGTGGAGGCTGACTCCATACACAGTTTCAAGTGTAGATATGATAGAGCCCATTAGGCTCAGGAAACTGTACACCTGTTGATTGACGGTTGAGAGGCGGGACCAAAGAGCCAGAGCTCAACCCCCGCAAGCACAACTAGGTGAGTACAACTAGGTGAGTACGAGGTATCAAGCAACATAACTGTTGCCTGATACCTCGGAATATCCTTCAAGGAAAGGGTCTCGAGTACATGAGGTGGAACAAGTCCCACATGACTCAGAGTTGTAGTTGTCACCAACCCAACAAGCAGCATGTTGGAGGCAGAACGAATGAACATCACCAAGTGGCACAGGTGACTAACAACCCTCAAAAGTCATACAAGAAGAGAGCGAACTCGGAAGAGGTACCCACGTACAACTGAGTCCCCTGGGGTATAAGGGAGCTTACCACTGCAGGGTATGTGCCCTGCAAGAAGCCCAGGCATTGGCGCCAATAAGCATATCTGCACATCCCCCATTTCGGCGAACCAGAGTTCGTCATGTTAGACGAGTAAATCCGGTCTGGAAAGAGTACATCCTAATTGGAGATTTGCCAAATCAAGGGTCCACTGTACAAAGATTTCTGCACAACAGATTGGTAACTGGAGATTGACAGATCACTTGTGTTTTTCAAAGGACATCTTGCCTTCAAGCAGTACACCCTATCCAAATGCCACAGATTTAGACTGAAATTCTTTGAACTCTCTGACTATGAAACAGGACTGGTCACCTACATTATTTTATATTCCAGTACCAACATAAGCATTCCAAATATAAATCATCACAGTTTCTTGGGCAGTGTGATAACTGATGGCACCACTGCTGAAAATGGGCCACATTTTATAAATAGATAACTATTATTCATTGCTTTAGTCAGGGCAACAAATTCTATAAAGTGCCAGATTCTGGTCCTGGCTCCTGAGAGGTTAGAGTGGGTCTCAAGAGGCCTGGTGCCATTCACATGGGCACAGCAGTCCCAGTGCACTAGCATCGGCAAACTACTGGGGAAGCCCTTCAACAAACTTAAAATTAGCAACTGAGTCAATATTGTCTTCACATTAAGTTTATCTCTGAAAGTTTTATACAGAGCACAACTTGGTATCCGAACATTAGTTATCCGAAAGATCTAGTTTCCCGATGGGGCTGGGGAGTCACTCTACACGAACCAAGTTCAGGTACGAAGATTTGTCACGAGGCTGGAGTGTTCATTCTGTGCTTTTGTTTTACATATCTGCACAATCAAGGAACATGTGCACCGTGTTGGCTTCAAATGCACGCGTTGCGTCAGTGATGGCGGGCGGGTGGGCGGACGGCCGGCCAGCCAGCTGGCTGGCTGACTCACTCCGATTACCCTAACACACTCAACCCCATTAGCCAGATTTGTTTCTTAAATTCTGGATGTACATCATATATATATATATTTGGTTAGAGATTTTGTTTAGTAACATTATTAGGATAATAAAAAGTTATAGAAATACTTGTTTCATGAATGCTTTATTGTATTAGATGGAGATTTTCTGGTTGGCAATCTACTAAGGTAGCCACTTTTGGGGAAGTGATGGAGACCA
This sequence comes from Procambarus virginalis, assembly GCA_020271785.1. Taxonomy (NCBI): domain Eukaryota; kingdom Metazoa; phylum Arthropoda; class Malacostraca; order Decapoda; family Cambaridae; genus Procambarus; species Procambarus virginalis. The sequence continues at coordinate 129,284 of WNGS01003267.1, forward strand.
GCAGCAGTGAGGGTGTACTCACATAGTTGTACTTGCGGGTTGAACTCTGGCTCTTTGCTCCCGCCTCTCCTGAGGGAGAAGTGGATCAGAACTTCTCTTATTAGTGAGTGCAAACAAAATACTGTCACATTTTTGCTATGAACCTATCGATTTTTTCCCTTAGATTTGATTTTAATTTTAATTTTTGTTTATTATTTTTTTCTCTCAATTTTCCTCCAGTTCTTGTTAACGAACTTACATGATAACCGACAGGTCTCGTCCCCAAGGGGTTCAGAAACCAGATGGTGCTCTGTATCTAATTTGTCTGGGATTTCTCTCTCTCATATATTAAAGTATTATTTTTCTATAAAGTATTATCATATATTAAAGTATTATTTTCTATAAAGTATTATCATATATTAAAGTATTATTTTAACGGTTCAGTAATAGTATATGAGAAAATCCTCTTCAATGAATGGGCGACTTATTACTGCTCCTGTATATCAATTCAGTAAAAAACTAAAAACTAATTCCTTATGACTTTACTGTATTTGTTTTAAATACAGAAGCTAATACTGTATTCTAATATTGCTAGGATTCAAAAAGATTTTGTCATGGAACGAACGTGTATAGATCATGTGATGAATGTATGGATGGTATAACTATTATTATTATTCTTTTATAAAAAAAAATTAAAAGGATCATGTAAAATCATCCAGATAATTTTATGTTGCCACTCCACTATTCATAATTCAAAAATTTCAATAAAATATGCAATACTTCAAAGGTCTTCCTGTACCCATGCAACTTCATTATTTATTATTTTTCAACTAATCCAATTGCTTTTTCTAAGTAAAAAAGTAAGAGAACAATTGACTCACTGCAGCTTCACTTGTACTCTTCTGTCCAGCAGCAGTACGAGGGACCACCACTTTGTTCTTAATGTCCAGCTTCAGCTCTTGGTACAGGACAGTCCTCAGCTGAGCATGGGAGGTTACGTTAAACACCGAGCCCGAGACTTGGTGGCACCGCTTCTCAACCTCTTGAATTTTAAGCTGTTTTAAAAAAGTTTACTTTAACTACTTGTGGAATCATAACATAAAATAAATTTATTGCCTATTTCACAGCACTCTGACACAAGCAGTATGTAACACTAATGAAGGAGCTGAAGGGTGGCTTCTGGAAGCTAGCTCAGTGAGGTTGCTCCATAATAGCACTGGAGATCTGTAATCAGGATGATAAACTGATAATCATAAATGCCTACAGTCCACCAGCAAGCAATACACGGACAAAGGAGGACCTGAATGACAAATGAGAGGGTTTCATAACAATCATGAGAGAGAGATTATAGTAAGGGAAGATAAAGACGGATCACAATTGTTGGTACTTGGAGACTTCAACTTGAAATCCATAGATTAATAAGCCTATGAAGCAGGGACAGAGATCTTTTGGACTGACATTAGTAACCCTCATCCTAGAAACATTCATATATCAACACGTTAAATTACCAACGATAATAAGAGAAGATGTTCCTTAAATGATATTCATTGACATATATCTGATATTCACCAGAAAAGAAGGAGATATTTGATATTCAGTACCTTCCTCCCTTGGGTAAGAGTGACCATGACCTTTTGGAAATATGCAATGCACATAATCTAGAAGAGAATGAGGAAAATGAAACAGTTGAAAAATTTGATTTCAGTAGAGGACACTGTTGGCAGACAGACACTATTAGGCAGACACGACTATCACAAGCAAGGAAAATAAACCTTAACAGGGAGACCGAAGAAATAGAACAAACGTTGAAGAGATCATACGAGTCTGAGGAAATGGAATTGGAACAGAAAGCTATACAAGAGATAAAGAAAAATTCAAAATATTTTTTCACATATGCAAAATCAAGCTTAGTAAGAACTAAGTAGGTTCTTTAATGAATTTGATTGCAAAGAAATGTTGTTAGGCAAGGAAGTAAATGAGATATATGCCAAGTTTTGTGCAATATATGATGAAAGAACAAAAATATTTATACCCAAAATAAAAATAAAAACCAGCGTTGAATATAATGAAACACCATTTTTTGGGCGAGCCATCCGAACTGATGTGTGCTATATTAGTTTGGGGTCATCAGTCACAAGAGTTCTTATGCCTATCAGGGACCATGAGCCAGAACCTGGCCCCCTTAGAGAGGCACACGGAGCAATAGCCTATGAGCTCTTTACATTTGAAGTATGACATAATTGTCAACAACCGGGAAAGGACCCACAATAGGTAGGCGAATCAAAACTGACCACTGTCTGATTACCCTGTGCAATCTACATCCCAAAAGATCAAAATAACTTCCCTAGAGAGAAACTAAACAAGCAACCATTCATGCGACTAGCACTTGTGCTCGTTAACGGGGAGGGGGAGCCGGCAGCCCACAACTCCAGTTCTTGAACGATGAAAAACCGCCACCCAAAGGAAGGAAGGACATCAGGGAGCCTTCAAGGCTCACCCTGAAAATGGCATTCATTACATTTATGCTTTTTTTCTGTGGGGAGTCCTGTCAGCTCCCTGAAGCTAAGTGCCAGAGATAGGAAAAAGGAGGGACTTATCCAGGAGGTGACAGTACCACAGGTCTCAAGAAGAACAAGAAACAGACGACCGTGAAAGTCGCCCCAAAGCCTCCCATGGCCGGGAAGGAACGGGAACGTTAACCAGATACCTGGCAGTCAGGACCCTGTTCGACATCCAAAACCCCTGCGCTCAAATCTCTACCCAAGACATGTCACCAGAAACCTCTGCAAGAACCGCATACATCCGAATGTCATAGGCACGAGGATAGATCGCAGGCTGGCTGGACTTTATGACACTGTGGACAACCCGAGTCACACGAACCCTGGAACAGGGAACCAAGGAAACCATATCCACCCAAAGAGTGTCCACCTTCACAGAACCAGTGGCCCGCGGGTAGAGACAGAAAGCTGCCACCGGACACAACGCGTGATGTCCCCCACCCCCCTCCCAGGCCTAACCAACCAAGCATCCAAACCAACAGACCCCCTCCGTAAGCCCGCCGACTCCTGCTTCGCCAGGAAAGAAGGCAACAAACAAACAAACAATCACCTGGACCAAACAAACAGAACCCCCGATGTCAGAGGAGAGCATAAAGCTCCCCAACCGACCCCCAGACACCAAGGCCAACAAAACAAGGCCTCTCAAAGCAATCTCTAACAAAGGGGGGCCACACAAAGCGACAGGAAGAAAGAAAAGAAAGAACACGGCCTAAAGACCAAAAAGTATCAGGCGCATGAGTAGGCCAGAGGTGAAAAAACTAGCATAGAATGTAATGAAACACCATTTCTAGGTGAGACCCGGAGGCTCTTTGGAGCTTTCCAGGCCAATATGCTAATGCCAGACTTTGGCATCAGTCACGTGTATGGAGTTCTGTGGGCCTACCAGGAACCACGAGCCAGAACCTGCCCCCTCAGATGAGGCAGGGGGAGCATGGCCTATAGCAACCCCGTGTGGTTGGAAGCATTCTATGTCTGCNAGTGACAAGCCTCGGTAAAGAGCAAAGGACAAAATGAGAAAACTGAAAAGAAAGCCAGGGGCCCATACTGAATCCAAGAAACAGCCAGCCCAGCTTGCCTAAATGTGAGATGGGAGGTGAAGAAAATTAAAACTGCCTCCCACAGGATCTGTGCATACAGATTCAGAAGGCAGTCAATGCCTAAGCAGTCAAAACAAAGACCCTGGCAGAAGGATCCCAACTAAGAAACCCCACATCCTCCAAAAGCCAATCCAAAGACAGTTCCAGAAGGCTGAAGAAACGCACAACAGAGGCCAAGTGCGTAAGAGTACGAAAGACCTCAGCCACTAAGGCACCTGAAAGAAAGGGAACCCGAGGGTGTAACTGCCCAGACCCATGCCATGGGGAAGGGCAGGAGAAAAAAGCTGTCATTGAGGAGCTTATGAGAACCCCCCAAAACACCTGAAACTCAGAGGACACCACCTACCACTCAATCATGCGGGTATGACAAAGCTGCGTCAAGCCTCAAGCAAAAATAACAGGCAGTCCATTAGCCAGAATGACTCTGGAACCTCGTAACTCACCCAAAAAGAGTTAGAAGATGCAAACTTAAAAGAGGCCGGAACATCACCGAGGTGTAAACTGGGTCAGAGAAGGTAAGCACCAAGGGCCTCAAGAACCTCTGAAGGGGAAATATAAGAGGTAGGAAACCTATGGAAATGCAAATCTGGGGAGCCCAAAGGAGCCCAGAAATGAACCCCTAGGGAAAGCCCACCTAATTCAATATCAATGGGAAGGGGGATACAAAACCCCATACCCTACAATAGCAGACACAGTGCAGAGGACACAAGAGCCCATGTGGAGGTTAAATAGAGTTCAAGAGGTTCAAACAGAATCCCCCTGAGCCCCAGGAACAGTCAACAAAAGCCCTGGGGGCAGAGCTCTTATCCACCAACCTGTCCTCTTACAAAGATCGTCCATTTCGATTGGACGCATTGCATAAGGCCAAAAATTGTTGCACAATACTTTAAAATAGAAGTGGCTCGCGAAAGTGACAGTGTCCGTTTTCTGTTTTGGGTTTGGGTCCTCTGATAGGTTAGGAGAGGACACTTTAATTTGACCATTTTCTTGATGTTGGGAACCTTAGGAGGATGGGCTGCATCCAGCCCCCCCCCCTGCATGGAAAGACGAAGCAGAGCCCAAGGAAAGGCATCTGAAAAGAGGGAGTCTGCGGGAAAGTGGCTCAACTGCTTCCGCATCCGCATCAGAAGAGGCATTCTTCGGAGCTGGCCAAACTTCTACCAAACTAAGAAGGAAGAGGGAGTGCAGACAAAACCAGAGTAAAAATGACCAACACCCCACCCCCAAGGCCCAAACACTAAGCGGAGCAGATCCAGGGCCTCCAACCGGGCACACTCACACGGTAAATGGATCTAGATAAAGTAAGTGCTTAGAGCAACATGTGACAAATGGAATTAATGTGAATAAATGTCACGTTATGGAATGTGGAATCGGAGAAAATAGACCACACACAACTTACAAATTATGTGGAAAGGTATTAAAGAACTCTCATAAAGAATGGGATTTATAGATGGATTTGGATAGTAAATTGTCACCAGAGGAACACAAAGAACATTGTGCGAGGAACGTATGCATCACTTTCCATCTTCAGACTCACTTTTAACTACATGGATGGTGACACACTAAAGCAACTGTTCATGATTTGTTTTTAGACCAAAATTGGAATATGCAGTAGTTGTATGATGACCATATTTCAAGAAGCACATTAATAAACTGGAAAAGGTGCAAAGGCATGTTACAAAATAGCTTCCAGAACTGAAAAACATGAGCAAGGTGAGGATACAGGCACTCTAGCCAAATATGCCAAAGTTCAAAAATATAAGAAAGGGGTGGGTGATATGATCACCACTTACATAATAATAACAGGAATTGACCAAATTGACACAGGAATTCCTGAAACCAGCAACTTCAATAACAAAAGGACACAAATTCAAGCTAAGGAAACAAAGGTATCGAAAAAATATTTGAAAGTATTTTTTTTTGTAAACAGTAGTAGAAGGTTGGAACAACACTGACAGCAGTTTCAATGTGTTATATGGCAAAAAGTACTGGGAAGACGGGACACCACAAGCATAGCTCTCATCCTGTAACTACACTTAGGTAATTACAAATAGGTAATTACAACCTAGCACGATGCAACACACTATGCTGATGCAACATAAGCGTTGCTTGATACCTCGGAATATCCTTCAAGGAAAGGGTGTCGAGTACATGAGGTGGAACAAGTCCCACATGACTCAGAGTTGTAGTTGTCACCAACCCAACAAGCAGCATGTTGGAGGCAGAACAAATGAGCATCACCAAGTGGCACAGGTGACTAACAACTCTCAAAGTCGCAGAAGGGGCGAGCGAGCTCGGAAGAGGTACAGTACCCATGTACAACCGAGTCCCCTGGGTATAATGGAGCTTACCACTGCAGGGTATGTGCCCTGCAAGAAGCCCAGGCATTGGGGCCAATAAGCATATCTGCACATCCCCCATTTCGGCGAACCAGAGTTCGTCATGTTGGACTAGTAAATCCGGTCTGGAAAGAGTACATCCTAATTGGAGATTTGCCAAATCAAGGGTCCACTGTACAAAGATTTCTGCACACATGATCGGTAACTGGAGATTGACAGATCACTTGTGTTTTTCAAAGGACATCATGCCTTCAAGCAGTACACCCTATCCAAATGCCACAGATTTAGACTGAAATTCTTTGAACTCTCTGATTATGAAACAGGACTGGTCACCTACATTATTTTATATTCTAGTATCAACATAAGCATTCCAAATATAAATCATCACAGTTTCTTGGGCAGTGTGATAACTGATGGCACCATTGCTGAAAATGGGCCACATTTTATAAATACATAACTATTATGCATTGTTTTAGTCAGGGCAACAAATTCTATAGAGTGCCAGATTCTGTTCCTGGCTCCTGAGGGGCTAGAGTGGATTTCAAGAGGCCTGATGCCATTCACATGGGCACAGCAGTCCTAGTGCGCTAGCATCGACAAACTACTGGGCAAGCCCTTCAACAAACTTAAAATTAGCAACTGAGCCAATATTGTCTTCACTTTAAGTTTATCTCTGAAAGTTTTATACAGAGCACCACTTGGTTTCCGAACATTAGTTATCCGAAAGATCTAGTTTCCCGATTGGGGCTGGGGAGTCACTCTACACGAACCAAGTTCAGGTACGAAGATATGTCACGAGGCTGGAGTGTTCATTCTGTGCTTTTGTTTTACATATCTGCACAATCAAGGAACATGTGCACCATGTTGGCTCCAAATGCACGCGTTGCGTCAGTGATGGCGGGCGGGTGGGCGGACGGCCGGCCAGCCAGCTGGCTGGCTGACTCACTCCGATTACCCTAACACACTCAACCCCATTAGCCAGATTTGTTTCTTAAATTCTGGATGTACATCATCATATATATATATATTTGGTTAGAGATTTTGTTTAGTAACATTATTAGGATAATAAATAGTTATAGAAATACTTGTTTCATGAATGCTTTATTGTATTAGATGGAGATTTTCTGGTTGGCAATCTACTAAGGTAGCCACTTTTGGGGAAGTGATGGAGACCAGCAGCAGTGAGGGTGTACTCACATAGTTGTACTTGCGGGGTTGAACTCTGGCTCTTTGCTCCCACCTCTCCTGAGGGAGAAGTGGATCAGAACTTCTCTTATTAGTGAGTGCAAACAAAATACTGTCACATTTTTGCTATGAACCTGTCGATTTTTTCCCTTAGATTTGATTTTAATTTTAATTTTTGTTGTTATGTGCTCGCCTCCTTGTGCTTGCAGGATTGGGTTCTGGCTCTTTGGTTCCGCCTCTCCCCTGTATTCGCCTGACCGAGCGGATTCTGTGCTTTTGGGCGCTCATCGTCTCTGCTCTTGGGGCTGTGTATGGGGTCAGCCCAAGTTGGGCTGCCTAATGTGTTCCTTCGATTGCCTGTACACTGCACACGTTTCTTCTACCGTCCCTGTGGCTCGGTTGGGTACTAGGTTTCCGCCTGTGTCCCCTTGTGTGCCACTCGTGTTCCGATTATCTTTATCTTCCCTGTCGCTTCCTCAGGGAGTGTGGTGGCGTTTTGCTGCGGTTTTGGTACTGCAGCTGCGTGTAGGGGTTGGTTGTGGCATTTTGTTCGGCCCTTCCGTGCTCCCTCTGGGGCCTCTTCCTTGGCGGCCTTGCTGTGCCGGGCCTGGTTTTTCCATGTTCCTTGGATTCTC
>WNGS01003267.1:141504-157851 GCA_020271785.1 Procambarus virginalis
ACCCTCGACACAGGAAAAACGTACCACCGAACAGGCACCCCCACCGTTGCACCGCGGAACAAGGTGGAGGCGGGGCCCGAACTCAAGCAAGGTTAGACAAGCATAGGAGAGGGCAGCAGGATGAGCACAGGCAGGAGCTGCCTCGGAAGGGCCAAGAGGCCACCCGCAGTCACCCGTGAACCAAGGAAGGAAACAGGTGGGAGAACAAGAGCTGCCCTGTATGGGCCAATAGCCCTGCAGTAGGTACCTTGGTTGGTACAGTCCATGTTTTCAAGTACCTATGTACACCCATACCTACTTCCAAAAACAAAAACAGCATCAAGACGAAGGGGACGCCAGACCGCATCAACTCACCTGCAGAACATAGGCGCTGAAGGCCCATGATGCAAGCCTATGAGAACATAGCCGCGGAGGCGGCCAGGGCACCCATGCTGGAGAGGAGGAGGGGAGTGGCGAAGAGGCTCCCACCCTAAAATGCTGGGAAAAACCTCGTGACTTCCCCACAGCGGCACTCCAGAACACCCCAAAGCAATGGGGCACGGATTGGAGAAAGAAAAGAGTGAGAGGCGAGGAGCCCAACCGGCTACAAGGAGCCCAAACCGGCTACAAGGAGCCCAACCGGCTACAAGGAGCCCAACCGGCGACAAGGAGCCCAACCGGCGACAAGGAGCCCAAACGGCGACAAGGAGCCCAAACGGCGACAAGGAGCCCAAACGGTGACAAGGAGCCCAAACGGTGACAAGGAGCCCAAACGGCTACAAGGAGCCCAAACGGTGACAAGGAGCCCAAACGGTGACAAGGAGCCCAAACGGCTACAAGGAGCCCAAACGGCTACAAGGAGCCCAAACGGCTACAAGGAGCCCAAACGGCTACAAGGAGCCCAACCTGTCCAGAACAGAAGGAACCAGTATGGAGGCAAACTCCAGGACACGCAGGAGGTAAGCCGCAAAGGCCAACCGCACCGTAGGCGAAGAGATGCGGGTAGCCGAAAACCTCCAGAAGACAGAACCGAAGAACCACAGGAACACGAACCGAATCAGGAAGGAGGAGACCCAAGCCCAAATCGTACGCAGAGGGGGGAAAAGAAAACCACACTCCTTGCAACAGTAAGCCCCGCTCAGAAGGACGGAAATCGAGGCGGGGCGCAATGGAGCCCAAGGCCCCCAATGCCGCTCATCCCCAACCCCAGGAGCCTCTACACCAGGCCCCGGGGCCGAGTCGACCTCCAAAGCACCAGCCCCACAAGAAAAAGCCGGGGCAGCCGAGAGAGCTGGAAGAGAGGGGCCCACTGATCAGACCCCGGAGCATCGGCCGGAGGAACAGACTCGAATGCCTCCGCAGCTGCCCCGGACAGGGCAACCCCCAAAACTGCCCAAGTCTCAGAACCTCTAACCCCGCCCCGACCCTGAAGTTTGCAAATGCGTAGGGGCGGAGCAGGAAGGGGATAAACAAGGGGGCATGGAAGGAACCAAGGTCAAAGCGACCAAAACCCCCAAGTCTGGGTCCCTATACAAAGCGGGGCAGAATCGGGGCATCCGGGGAAGCGACAAACCTGAGCGCGTTGCAACAACCTACCTCGCAACGCGCGAGCTGCCTGCACCCACGGGAATTCATCAGCAGACTGGGTGAATGGAGTCACAAACAAGCAACAAAGCTCGCAGGACTCGGGGTCGAATGTGTCACCGACCCAACAGGCAGCATGAGGGGTCCTTGGGCTATTGATGCTTGGTTGGTCAGGCCAGGGGTGCATCATGTGCTGTGTCCAGTTGCGGCTCTTCGCCGTTATCTGCGCGCTTTGGCTTTGGTGGGTTGTTCCGGGAAACTGAAACAACTTTGGGTTGTTCCGGTTTCCCTTGTTCCCTGTTCCAGGGTTCGGGTCTCCCAGTTTGTCTGCAGGGTTATTAACCTCCCAGTCTAACCAGCCTGCGGTCTACCCTCGTACCCATGACATTAGGAAGTTTGCTGCATTGGTTGCCGTGTTTTGCAACGTGTCCTGATCTGATATTCGGGCGTGGTGATTTTGGAGGTCGAACAGGGTCCTGGCCTCCCCTTATTTGATTAACGTTCCTGCTCCTGGGCATTCCTGTGTTTCCTTGGGTCGCAGGTTGCAGCCAGTTGTCTTGACTTTGCGTTGAGGAGTGTTTGGCGGCTGCCTCCCAGGCAAGTCCCTCTTTTCCTTGTCTTTTGTTATGAAGCTCCAGGGAGCCATAGGGGCTCCCCACAGAAAACCAGCATTGAATGTAATTAAACACCATTTTCTGGGAGCGACCCAGACGCTTCCCAGTAACCCTCCCTCCCTCCTGGTTGGAGTTTTTTCACACGTTTTAATGTCCAGCCTCAGAACGGAGAGGTGGATTGGTGGCGTGGGGATCTGGGGCTCCCCCTTACCCCCTACCAGGGAGGGGGGGAGCTGCACAGATCGCGGCGACGTCATACTCGTTTGCCCGTTTGTTTGGAAAGTTCTATCCACTTGTTCGGCTTTTCATCGCAATTTTCACCAGAATAGGGGTTTGTTTTGGGACGCTTTCCTTTCTGGGTGCCTGACTCGGTCGATGGCAGACATAGAATGTTTCCAACCACATGGGGGTTTCTAAAGACCATTGCTCCTCATGACTCTTCTGAGGGGGCCAGGTTGGGGATCGTGGTCCCCGGTAGGCCCCACAGAACTACATACACATGACTGATGCCAAAGTCTGACATTAGCATATTACCCTTGATAGCTCCGGGGAGCCTCCGGGTCTCTCCCAGAAAATAGCATTTCATTACATTCAATGCTTTTTTTTTTTTTTTGTGCGTTGTTTGATGCTTAGCTTCCAAACTGAAGTGCTAGGTAGCTGTTGCGTGGAGAGGAGGGCTGCGCGGACGAGCGATGAGGTGGTGGAGTGTGGCGTTTGCTTGTTTCCTTGGGATTGGAGGGAGTTCTGCCTCTCTCTTTTCAGTTTTTAGTTGTAATCTTATCATGTGGTGTTTGTTTTGTTATGCCTACGTTTCTGGATGCTTAACTCTAGTCGAGGGCAGATAAGGAAAACCCCCAACCACGGGGGTTTTCCAGGGCCATTGCTCCCTGCACCTTTGTGAGGGGGGCCAGGTTCTGGCTTGTAGTCCCCGGTAGACTGAACTCCATAGACTAATGCCCCGGTCTAATGTATCACATATTAGCCCGATAGCTCCAGGGAGCCTCTGGGGCTCACCCAAAAAATGGCGTTTCATTACATTCGACCCTGGTTTTTTGAATAATGGCCATTTTTGGCATATCACCAGACTTTCAGGATGTCAAACACAAAATGTTATTGAACCATACAATTTTGGCTTGGGTATTCTTAGTGGATTTTACTTGGCCCCAACTGTTTCTCCTTATGGCACACCCAAAAAAACAAATTGTTTTTAAATTGCATTCCAAGCAATGTTATAAAGTTGTTATTCTTGAGCAAATTTTTCTTGTTCTCTATTTGCAAATTATAATTTTAACTTGTCATATATTGGTTATATGTAAGGAGAGCCTAATTGTTAAGAAATTTCACCATGTGGATAATTTCATGCATACCAGTCTCTACACTTTATACAATATTTAAAAACGTTTCCCCATGTCTAACTAGTGGTGTAAATGAAGCTGGCTTATCCACTTTCCTGGGTCCAAAACTTTCTGCTGAAAATTTTCTCTGAAATATCACGGAATCCCATTCCAGTTAAAGATTAAGGAGATATGATATTTTTAAAATAAAATGAATTATCCTTATTTCATCATGGCCTACTCTGGAATTAAATTTTCTTTTTGATAATCCAAAATTCAGAAGGAAGATTCCAGTGGGCAGATTTAGTCTTGCTCAAAGGAATCCATTATATGGAGGTTTTACTGTACAAAGATAGGCTCAAGAATCGATTTATTCCCAAATTGGAAGACAATATTTATAAAAGAATAGGAAGAGCTAAATGTAATATTTTCAGTAAGTATTGCACATATTAATGATAAATTATTTGGAAATAACAGTATACCATAATCAGATCTCTGTTCCTGTAACTACAGATGACAGTATACCATGATCAGATCTCTGTTCCTGTAACTACAGATGACAGTATACCATGATCAGATCTCTGTTCCTGTAACTACAGATGACAGTATACCATGATCAGATCTCTGTTCATGTAACTAACAAATAGATAATCATAAACTGAGTGAATTTATTTATTTTTAGAAATACTGTAATGGAGGATTATTCCATTCATTGATTCAAATGTCAAAATAATCATATCAAGGTGGTCAGTGAAGCATCACCTATGTTGATTTATGACTGAGTCAGTACCCAGGAGCTGGAGCTCATTTTCTGCTGATGCAAATATTGTAGGTGAATACACACACACACACACACTCAGTTTTTATGATCGAGCAACAGAGATATTACAGGAAAGAGATGGTTGGGCTGACTGCATCTATCTGGACCTAAAAAAGGCTTTCGACAGAGTTCACATAAGAGGTTGTTCTGGAAACTGGAAAATATTGGAGGAGTGACAGGTACGCTTCTAACATGGATGAAAAACTTTCTGACTGATAGAAAAATGAGGGCTGTGATCAGAGGCAATGTATCGGACTGGAGAAATGTCACAAGTGGAGTACCACAGGGTTCAGTTCTTGCACCAGTGATGTTTATTGTCTACATAAATGATCTACCAATTGGTATACAGAATTATATGAACATGTTTGCTTATGATGCTAAGATAATAGGAAGGATAAGAAATTTAGATGATTGTCATGCCCTTCAAGAAGACCTGGATAAAATAAGTATATGGAGCACCACTTGGCAAATGGAATTTAATGTTAATAAATGTCATGTTATGGAATGTGGAATAGGAGAACATAGACCCCACACAACCTATATATTATGTGAGAAATCTTTAAAGAACTCTGATAAAGAAAGAGATCTAGGGGTGGATCTAGATAGAAAACTATCACCTGAAGACCACATAAAGAATATTGTGCAAGGAGCCTATGCTATGCTTTCTAACTTCAGAATTGCTTTTAAATACATGGATGGGGATATACTAAAGAAATTGTTCATGACTTTTGTTAGGCCAAAGCTAGAATATGCAGCTGTGTTTGGTGCCCATATCTTAAGAAGCACATCAACAAACTGGAAAAGGTGCAAAGACATGCTACTAAGTGGCTCCCAGAACTGAAGGGTAAGAGCTACGAGGAAAGGTTAGAAGCATTAAATATGCCAAAACTAGAAGACAGAAGAAAAAGAGGTGATATGATCACTACATACAAAATAGTAACAGGATTGATAAAATCGACAGGAAAGATTTCCCGAGACCTGGAACTTCAAGAACAAGAGGTCATAGATATAAACTGGCTAAACACAGATGCCGAAGAAATATAAGAAAATTCACTTTCGCAAACAGAGTGGTAGACGGTTGGAACAAGTTGGGGGAGAAGGTGGTGGAGGCCAAGACCGTCAGTAGTTTCAAAGCGTATATGACAGGGTGCTGGGAGACGGGACACCACGAGCGTAGCTCTCATCCTGTAACTACACTTAGGTAATTACACTTAGGTAATTACAGCAACGGAAAAGGGACACCACAGGGGCAACCCCAACGATCGTGAGAGCAGCGAGAGCGCTGCTCTGAAAATACCAGAACAGTATCAGGGCCGAAACCCTGCATAACAGATAAACCAAAAAGGCAAAGATCAATCTCCCACGCCACCGCTCTTGCAACCGCTGAGGCACCCAGGTCCCCTTCAGCTGCAGCCACTGGCAGAACAACAGACAGAGCAAGGCCTTATCGGAAACGGAAAGCGACGCTGTCCGAGAATCCCTAACGAGACCAACCAGGTCCAAACCTGGAATGAAACCAACTGGCACTTCCTCCAAGCCACCAGGAACCAGAACCCGACAAGGTGGGAAAGAACCAGATCTCTGGCTAGCAGACAACACCAACCAGTCATTGAGGTCAGCCAAGACCCAAAGACCTGGATGGAGAGAGAGATGCCAAAACATGTCCATGAGGACCAGGGGAATCAAACATGTGCTCGATTTGAGAACGAACCACGTAGTCATTTTAATTGTGGATCTGGTATCACGTAGTCATTTGAAAGGAGGAGCAAGGAATCAACTGGTTCAGATGAGGCAAGTCCAGAATGTACCAGAGATCCACACAGTCCATTGCGGGACTGGAATAGGCGGGNAACACACAGTACTCCACACAAAACACTAATTCTAGCCACATCACTGCCATATTATCTGAATCCTGGTCACTAAATCCTGACTATGAATCAATCATTTTCTATGTGTTAATTTTGTATAGAGAACATAAGGTGCCAATTCATGATATGCAGATGCATAAAACAGTGGCTAGGTGCTGTGAATGTCTTCTTCCCACTGTAAGCATCATAACCAGCATTGTGTTCACTGATATCTGAACTTTGTACATAGCCCTTTTCCACTAACATTGCAAAATAATCACAGTTATTCATATATTTCTCCATTATTACATGATGCTGTGGTAACAAGCTGCACAGGCTCAAACACGTAGGAGAGGTGACCACAATTTCTTCAAAGATGGCACATGCTTACTGGAGGCTTGAAGAAAATGTGAGCTTGGTGCATGTGTGAATTAAATCTTACGCGGTACTTTAACCACTGCACTGCACAAAGTGCCTCGAGGCTCTCGACGTGTAGTGTGCAATGCGCCTCGGGGATCTTATAGCTATAACGTATCATTCATAACTCCCGTGGCTCCACGGGGTTCACATCAGCTTCCTCAGGGCTCTCCTAAACAGACGCCATTTAAAAAAAATCGTGGGCAACATTCCCGGGTGTGAAGGCCTCAGTACTGAGTGAGCAACCAAGGCTGGCGCACGCAGCATGAGCTAACGGCATTGCTGTTCAGCTCGAGACCACAGCATTGCCTAAAAAGTCCAAATATATATATGTATCTGGTATTATTTAGCCATGATAGTATTACAGAAGAGCCTGACTGTGATAAAGACTGTGCTGTGTACAATGTTCAGATATCAGTGAATAAATGATGTTTCAAGATGTTCACAGCGCTAGCCACAGCACACTGCCATTATTTCGTCCATCTAAAATACTTCAAACGACTTTTCATGTTCCTTTACAAAATAAACATGTGGAAAATTACTCACTTACACGATTTAGTGACCAGGATTCTGATAATACAGGCGAATTCTGATAATACAGGCGTGGTATGGCCGCAACGTTGGGTTTGGTTAGTACTTGGATGGGTGATCGCCTGGGAACACCAAATGCTGTTGGCAATAATGTATTTCATTGCGTAATAGTGGCTTTAGGCATTGTATGTACTAAGCTCTACCTATAAATCGATCCATTTATGTAAAATCACTATGTATGTACCTTACCTGAATAACATATTTATTTATTTATTTATTTATTAATAGCAGGATTGTGGTGAGAATTAGTGCTGTGGGAGGAGTAGTATTGTTGGTAAGGGAGGGAGATAATGTTGTATGCTGGCTGACATGTGCTAACATGTTATTATCTGGAACCACCATAGCAGCTTAGTGGGTTCCCTATGGTGTACACAAATATAGATACTTATATATAACGTGTGTATAGAGTGTAATAACAGCAAAATGAGTTTGTTGGGCGGAACCATTTTGGTGAGGGAGTGGGTGAGGGTGTCATCTGCTACCTGCTGTGTGACTTGTCATACAGTGGCCACTATGCTGTTTGGACATAATACCAGCTTAGTTGTACAGTTATGGTGAATAAAACATGTAGATACTTCTATATAATGTGTGTATATAATGTAATAACACCACAAACAATATGGTTGTGGGAGGAATGTTATTGCAATTGGCCTTGAACCAGTGAGGGAGGCTGTGTGTGTGTGGCACGACCTCTCTTATTGCCTTACCTCATCATCTTTAGGTTATCTTGAGATGATTTCGAGGCTTTTAGTGTCCCCGCGGCCCGGTCCTCGACCAGGCCTCCACCCCCAGGAAGCAGCCCGTGACAGCTGACTAACAGCCAGGTACCTATTTTACTGCTAGGTAACAGGAGCATAGGGTGAAAGAAACTCTGCATATTGTTTCTCGCCAGCACCTGGGATCGAACCCGGGACCACAGGATCACAAGTCCCGCGTGCTGTCCGCTTGGCCGACCGGCATCATACTAGCTTAGTTGTACAGTTATGGTGAATAAAACATGTCGATACTTATATATAGCATGTGTAGTGTAATAAAAAAACCAATAACAGTGTAGTGGGAGGAGGAATGTTGGTCAGTGGGTGTTGAAGGTGGGTGGGAGTCAGCCAGCAGACTGCTGTATCATGGCCACTCTTCTTGTTTTAGGCTCACTATACCAACTTTGTGGTTCGTTATGGTGAACACATATGTAGATAGATATACACAATATGTGTATATAGTGTAATAACAGCAAAAACACTGTTTGATTGATCATAGAATATAATATAAATGTCACATATGTGAACCCCATAATTTTGAGGAAGCGCTATTCCACACATTGAACTATATAAATTCCACATATTACACACTTTTGAATAATATTGCAGCAAAAAACCAGAGAAGAAACAAATGAAAAACATCAAAATAATTGTGAAACATTATATTCGCGGCAACTGCCATCCCAAGGGGTGGCGGGGTCAACTGACCCCCCAGCGCTCCATTGCTCAGTGCCCATAATTTGCTCAACTTCCCAGCTCCATCGCATTAAAGTATGTCACATACAATATTTTTTTTAAGTTTCCCATGATCAAAGACCATATTTTAACAATATCAGAAGATAAAATAATTTTTTGCAAAGAATTTATTTGCTGCACACCATGGGTTTGTCATATTTTAATGCATAGCAGTGCCGTGGTTAAATCGTTCCTCAATGACTTGCAAAGTGGGGTCAGAAATTAAGCAATTGTCCCCGATTGACACACATTCGAAGTGTTAACAAATGTCAAGAAGTTCAAGCAGGGAGCTTCATCTATGTTATGAAGAGGGATAATGTTGCATCCTTGTCTCAAAATTACTTTAAAACAAATGCTAAAACAAATCAATAATGATCTTTAAATCTATCTAGGTTTTAAAAATTCATCTTTAGTATTTATTTTGCAGTTGTATTATTTCAAAAAGGTTTCTCACCAGGCCGCTTTAATATAGGATCCCTGCACACATGCCATAATGCCGTCAATGTAAGTTGTTTTAAGTTTATTAAGGAGGCGATGATGCAGCACAAGTTCTGGCAGAGGATGGAAACCGACCAGACGACCCAACTGAGAACACAAGCAAAATTTGTGAGAGCAATTTTAACTAGAAACAGTAAATATAAACAAATTATTATAGTCCTAAGAAAATTTCTATTACTTTTTTTTTTAACTAGAGTGAAGTATGAGATAACCTCCAATGCAAGTACAATATGCAATATATAAAATTTTTAGGTCAAAACTTTTAAACAAAACTGTCATCTAGCTGTGTATTAAGAAACAAAATACAAGTCTAAAAAAATCATAAGTTAAATAAAATGAATGCTGTTTTCTGGTGGGCCCTCAGTAGCACCCCAGAGTTTATGCACTGCTATAGCCAATCAGTAAAAATTAAATCAAGCCTGAGGCTAATGCTGGCCTACCAGATGCCACGCCCACACAATAGAGAGCAAATACACACAGAAATCACAATAGCGTGATACATCAAATGAACAAATCTACAAGGGCTGTGATGAGGTTTGAACCTACATCTGGGATGATCTCAGATGTGTCTTAGTCGATTGCTCCACGATTGCCGGTTTGTTTAATCCTCAGTTTGTGTCTCGGAGAGGCTGAGGGATCTGTGTCAGGGCAGTAGCACTCCTGGTTACAATTCTTTTGACCATGTAGTGGCGCAATCGACTAAGGCGCGTCTGGGATCATCCCGGACTAGGTTCGAACCCTCATGACGGAACTTGTGTGTATTGTGTCAGCTTTCTGGCTGATGCAATATTTGCTTCGTTATGCTCCCTAAACGTTAGATCGTCAGACATCATTATTCCCAAATCCTTTACATGTTGCTTTCCTACTATGGGCAGATTTGATTGTGTTTCGTATTATGTTTAAGGCCCCTCCAGAAGCCTGGCATCTGTCCTCGCCAGAAAAAAAGGAACAGGCTGCAACCAAACAAAACGGCCACCAGGACCAAAACAACAAAATCCCCAGTGCCGGAGTAGAGCATCAAGCTTACCAACCCGACCACCAGAGGAGAACGCAATCCAAAATAAACCAGCGTTGAATGTAATGAAATGCCATTTTCTGGGTGAGCCCCGGAGGCTCGCTGGAGCATATCAGGCTAATGTATGTTATATTAGACCGGGACCTTAGCTAAGGAGTTTAGACCTACCAGACCAGCGCCAGAACCTGGCCCCTTCAGAGAGGTTTCAGGGAGCAATAGCCCTGGAAAACCCCTTGTGGTTGGGGTTTTCCGTATCTGCCATCGACCGGGGTTAAGCACCTAGAAACGTAGGCATAACAAAACAAACCCCACATGGTAAAAAACTAAAACAGAAATCTGAACAGAGAGGTAGAAACTCTACAATCCCAAGGAAACAAGCAAACATCACACTTTACTGCCGCGCCGATCGTCTGCGCAGCCCTCCCCGCCTCAAGAGGGGGAGGGGGGTCCCAGACTTCACCACGCCAGCTGTCTAGCATCAGTTCGGATGCTAAGCTTCAACCAACATGAAAAAAACGCAGACTGGTGGGAGAGAGGGTTGCCAGGGAGCCTCTGGGGCTCACCCAGAAAATGGCGTTTCATTACATTCAATGCTGGTTTTCTTTGGGGAGCCCCTATGGCTTCCTGGAGCTTCATACCCAAAGAGAAGGAAAAGAAAGAGCTGACCCGGGAGGCGGCCGCCACAAACCTCGCAACGCAAAGCGAGACAACAGGCTGCAACCTGCGACCCAAGGCAACAAGAACGCACAGGAGCAGACACGCGCACAAAGAATGGGCAGCTAGGAACCTGTGCGACCTCCAAATCCTAACACCTGAAATGAGCCCTAGACATCACCAACACGACAGCAAAAGCTGCAAACATCCAGACGGCATGTGCGCAAGGATAGACTGCAGGCTGGTAGACTTGAAAACTCTGCGGATGACCTGGGAGACCTGAGCCCTGAAACAGGGAACAAGAGAAACCGGATCAACCTAAAGCGCATCCTCAGTCACGGTACGCAGGTAAAAGCAAAGCGCTGCAACTGGACAACACATGACGCACTTCTGGCCGAACCAAACAAGCATCAATAACCCAAGGACCACTCCGGAAAGCAGCCGTCTCGACTGCCGCCAGAAGGACGGAGAAAGGCTGCAAACATACAAACCTACCACCAGTAAAAAAAGAGCAGAAACTCCTGCACCGGAAGAGAGCCGGAAGCTCCCCGACCCAAAGAGGCCCATGCCAACAAAATGGAGCTGGATGGTAGAGCACCGAGTGACCCGAACCCTCTGAAGTGCAACCCAGACAGCCACGAACTCCCGAACCGTGCTGTGAGTCCGATGGACGGACAGACCCCACCATCCCAGGCCGATCTGGTGAGCACTGGTCACAAAGCCCCAGTCAAAAGATGACCCATCCGTGAACACATCGAGCGAAGGCTCGGGGAGGTGCCAAGGCACGGAACCCCGAAAACCCCAAAGAGGAAGCTGGTGATGCAGGACCAACACAAGATCCACGGAGGACAAACCCAACGATTGCAAGAGAAGCGGAAGGGAAGTCCCCGAAGGAACCAACAGACACCGAAGCCAAACCCGACCCTGCGGGCAGACCAGCACGTCGAAGTTCAGACTCCCACACAACCGCCCGAGCAACCACCGAGCGACTCGGGACCCCCTCATAAACAGCCGAAGGTGGGACCACAGCCGCAGCAACACTTCTGGAGGGAAAGACAAGGAGCGGCCCAAGAGCCCTAAACAAGACCCAGCCAGGTCAGAACCTGGGACAGAAACAGATGGAACAGCTTCCAGATCACCAGGAAACTGAACCTGGTGATCTGGAAAGAACCACAAGCCTGGCGGGCAGACAAACAGACCGACTGGGAGCCCACACCAGCCAGTCGTCGAGGTAGGCCAGACACCGAATCCCGAGCAGACGCAGACAGGGCACCAAGATCCGGTAAAGATGCGTAAATACACCAAGTGCCAATTACAAACTAGAGAAGGCAACAAAAGCGGCAAGCCTGAAGCCCCACCACCAACTGTGCCAGTCCCGGAATCCTGGAGAGGAACGTGCCAAGAAGTGACCCGGAGGTCCAGGGCTACCATCCAGTTACCCGGCCCCAACAGAAGCCGGACCAGAGACAACAGTCCTCTGAAGAGGCAAAGAATCCAGGGCGCAGATCGAAAAGGTCTAGAAGAACCACAGATCTGCAAGGCCTGTGTCTGCATAGAGCAGACGGGAACCCCAGAAGGATGGGGCAGATCGACCACGTCCAAACGCACCCAACAAGATGACATGATGAAGCCCAGGGGAAGAAGCCCACCCCGCCAGCCCCGAACCCCCAAAGGGAGAGAAGCCGTCTGCCACCACCAGAGGCCGGAAGACAACCAAAAACGCCCACGAACTGCGCGACCAAGCAAGAGCCAACAGAGCAAGCTTCTCCCCCAGCGCCCCAACAACGGCGAAGGGAACGGAGCCTTCCCTTCTGAAAGAAAAGGTATATATATATATATATATAAATACATACACAAGATGTATTACACACACGTGCATATGTACATGTGCATACACACGTGTACACACGTGTGTGTACAAGTGTGTACACGTGTGTACACGTGTACACACCACACAACCAGCGGTTGTGTGGTGCCCATATCTTAAGAAGCACATCAACAAACTGGAAAAGGTGCAAAGACATGCTACTAAGTGGCTCCCAGAACTGAAGGGCAAGAGCTACGAGGAGAGGTTAGAGGCATTAAATATGCCAAAACTAGAAGACAGAAGAAAAAGAGGTGATATGATCACTACATACAAAATAGTAACAGGAATTGATAAAATCGATAGGGAAGACTTCCTGAGACCTGGAACTTTAAGAACAAGAGGTCATAGATATAAACTAGCTAAATACAGATGCCGAAGAAATGTAAGAAAATTCACTTTCGTAAACAGAGTGGTAGACGGTTGGAACAAGTTAGGGGAGAAGGTGGGAGGCCAAGACCGTCAGTAGTTTCAAAGCGTTATATGACAAAGAGTGCTGGGAAGACGGGACACCACGAGCATAGCTCTCATCCTGTAACTACACTTAGGTAATTACACTTAGGTAATTACACGTGTGTATGGTTGGGTTGGGTTGACTGCATCTATCTGGACCTAAAAAAGGCTTTTGACAGAGTTCCACATAAGAGGTTGTTCTGGAAACTGGAAAATATTGGAGGGGTGACAGGTACGCTTCTAACATGGATGAAAAATTTTCTGACTGATAGAAAAATGAGGGCAGTGATCAGAGGCAATGTATCGGACTGGAGAAATGTCACAAGTGGAGTACCACAGGGTTCAGTTCTTGCACCAGTGATGTTTATTGTCTACATAAATGATCTACAAGTTGGTATACAGAATTATATGAACATGTTTGCTGATGATGCTAAGATAATAGGAAGGATAAGAAACTTAGATGATTGTCATGCCCTTCAAGAAAACCTGGACAAAATAAGTACATGGAGCGCCACTTGGCAAATGGAATTGAATGTTAATAAGTGCCATGTTATGGACTGTGGAATAGGAGAACATAGACCCCACACAACCTATATATTATGTGAGAAATCTTTAAAGAATTCTGATAAAGAAAGAGATCTAGGGGTGGTTCTAGATAGAAAACTATCACCTGAGGACCACATAAAGAATATTGTGCGAGGAGCCTATGCCACGCTTTCTAACTTCAGAATTGCTTTTAAATACATGGATGGCGATATACTAAAGAAATTGTTCACGACTTTTGTTAGGCCAAAGCTAGAATATGCAGCGGTTGTGTGGTGCCCATATCTTAAGAAGCACATCAGCAAACTGGAAAAGGTGCAAAGACATGCTACTAAGTGGCTCCCAGAACTGAAGGGCAAGAGCTACCAGGAGAGGTTTGAGAAGGTTTGGCATTAAATATGCCAAAACTAGAAGACAGAAGAAAAAGAGGTGATATGATCACTACATACAAAATAGTAACAGGAATTGATAAAATCGATAGGGAATATTTCCTGAGACCTGGAACTTTAAGAACAAGAGGTCATAGATATAAACTAGCTAAACACAGATGCCGAAGAAATATAAGAAAATTCACTTTCGTAAACAGAGTGGTAGACGGTTGGAACAACTTGGGGGAGGTGGTGGTGGAGGCCAAGACCGTCAGTAGTTTCAAAGCGTTATATGACAAAGAGTGCTGGGAAGACGGGACACCACGAGCGTAGCTCTCATCCTGTAACTACACTTAGGTAATTACACTTAGGTAATTACACAACATGCACACACACACACAAGTGTACACATGTACATGTACAGTATATATGTGTACACATACACACATATATACACATGAAAAGAAAATTAAATAAAGAAAATAAAAATACAAGCCGCCGACCAGTGGGCAGAGAGCACCACGCCGGCCAGGCGAAGAAAGCACAAAGAAAGCACAAAACTGCATCAAAAGGCCCACCTCTACAACAAAACCCAAAGCCCTGGCATGACCACAACATGTGCCAAGACCCAAAAAGATCAGCCTGCAAGCCAGGAAGACCCCGGAACCCCCAAAAGGCAGAACCACTGGTTTTCTAGTGACTATCCCGCCTGAATTCTTCACAAAGATTTACCGTTTATTTTTGGCGTTTTTGTTATTTGAGCATAAAATTTGTTATAATATACATCACAATGGGTCCCAAGAAAGCCAGTGGCAAGGTTCAAGGCAAGAAATCACATGTGAGGATGACAATAGAGGAATGATGCCCTAACCAGCACAATACCAGTCCCTACCTGGTATTGTATTGTATTGCACAACGGGGTATTGTGCCCCGTTTGGTTGTTGGTCAGTCATATTTGGCCTTACCTAGGGCCAAACAAGGGCCCCAAGCCCCAGCTGGCCCCAAGGGCGAGGCAAATGCCGAGCAGCAAGAACCTCTACGGGAATGGTTCCCAAATGCCCCAGGGAAGATAACCCTGTCACGCAGGGGCAGTACTGACAGGGCGCTTAGGGAAGGAAGCCCCTAAGCGCAATTCTGATAAAAAAACCCAGCATTGAATGTAATGAAATGCCATTTTCTGCGTGAGTCCCAGAGGCTCCCTGGAGCTATCCATGGCTGATATGGATACCCTAACTATTTTGCATCAGTCAATGTGGGTGGAGTTCTAGGCCTACCGGGGACCACGAGTCAGAACCTGGCCCCCTCAGAGAGGCACAGGGAGCAATGGCCCATAGAACTGCACATGTGATTTGGAGCATTCTATATCTGCCATTGACCGGGACAGGCACCAAGAAAGGTAAGCGCCACAAAACAAACCCCTATTCTGGTTAACAACAAAAATTCACAAAAGAGTGGACAGAACTCCCCCAGAAAAACGAACTAAGAAGCATGACGTCACACGAGCCACGCTGCATGTCTGCGCAGCTCCCCCCTCCCGGGAGGGGGAAGGGGAAGCCCCAGACCCCCGCGCCGGCGATCCCGGCCCCAGTTCTGAGGCTGGATATCAAAACCGCGAAAAAATGCCGACTGGAGGGGGGAGGGTGCCGGGGAGCCTCCGGGACTCACCCAGAAAATGGCGTTTCATTACAATCAACGCTGGTTTTCTGCAGGGAGCCCCTACGGCTCCCCGGAGCTACTTCACCAAAGACTACCTAAGAAAACAAGGGGACATACCCGGGAGGCGGTCGGTGCACCACTCCTCAACACGAAGTCGAGACAACAACCCAAGGACCCCTCCGGAAAGCAGCAGGCACATCATGTGCCAGAAAAAGGGAGAATGGCTGTAGACGAAGAAACCTATGACCACGACCATAGGAGCCAAAAACCACTGCGCCTGAGAAGAGCATGAAGCTCTGCCACACGATCCCCAGAGGCCAATGCCAACATAAAAAGAGAGCCGAAGCAAAGCAAACCTACCCCGAAGGATCCACAACAACCAAGGAAAAGAAAAACAGGAGAGCACCCTGTCCAAAGACCAGGACGGCACAGGCAGTGCATGAGCAGGCGGAGGTGAAACAACGCACGAGACAGTCTGCGAAACGGCACAGAAGGAACATCGATACCGAAAGCTAGCAGCAGAAACCAAGGTGCCAGACCCAGGAACGGCCCCAAGCGCGTCAACATCCTCCACAAGCCAATCCTATGACAGCCCCAGGAGGGAAAAGAAACGCAGGACC
>WNGS01003267.1:160830-174780 GCA_020271785.1 Procambarus virginalis
AACCCCCACGGGGTCCAACGGGGCCATTAAGGCCTCCCAAGTCAGCCCCTCCCCAGCCCCGGGAACCCACACGACAGGCCCCGGGGCCGAGCCGTCCCCCCAAAGCCCCGGCCGTACCAGAAAACGGGGCAGCCGTGAAAACACGAAGGAAGGGAGCCCACTGGCAGACTCTTACAACACGGCTGGAGGAACAGGCTCAAATGCCCCCGTCACTACCCCGGAAGGGGATTTCCCCGAGACTGCCCGAGTCTCAACACCAACAAACCCCGCCCTGAACCTACAGACGGTAAGGAACCGGATGCAGGCAGGAAGGGAATCCAGGGGAAAAACAAGAACCAAAACGGGGCAGCCCCGGGGCTCCCGGGGAGTACCACGAGAGCGTTGCCACCACCAAGGCCAAGTGCAACGCCCCTGCTGCCCGCACCAGCTGTGCACAACTGGGTAAGCGAGCCACAACGAGCAACAAACTCGCAGGACTCTGGGTCGAAGGTGTCACCGACCCCACAGGCAGCAGACGGAGGCAAAACAGAGTCACCCAGAGACAAGGGGTGAGCAACCCTCAAACTCGCTGGAAGCGAGGGGGGGGCTCTGGGGTCACATCCATCGGACCCTCGCGCCCCCAGGGGTTTCCCAGGGTCCCGAGCGTTTACTATAAGAGGACTCGCGCTCAGGTAATCCCAGGCAGGGTACTGCTAACCGGCACCCAAAACTACCAAACAACTTTCTAAGAGCTGAACCCCCGGGACGTGTACACTCACGGGGACCAAGCAGGGGTACCACCAGAAAACTCAGAACACAAGGGACACCAGGGGCAAGAACGAAGGCAGACCCCCCCCACCAGGTAGATAAACAAAAAGAAAAAGAAAACCCCGCAAGAGGACAGCGTACCCAAGCGGAACAGAGCCGGCCGCTATGATTGGGAAAGACAAGCTGCACAGTACCCTGCGCCCCACCAGTGCAAAACTGCCCCTTACTCTAAGGCGAACAAGGGAGACAGAACACCCGAGCACACAAAGAGCGGCCGAAAACCAAGCAGTAAACGGCCTAGCAGGGGCAGACCCCAAGGAACTTGTGGAAGGTGGCCCCAAGTCCCAAGGGCAGTACTTACAGGGCACCTAGGGATGGGAACCCTAGGCGCATGCAGCCCGAGTACTGGAGAATCACTCCCGGCTCACGCACCACCTAGAAAAACAGACACCACACTCTAGGTACAGTGCTGAAACAACCACTGGAGCCGGAGCACATAACCGGTGCCTATAGCATCAGCCGAAGAACTGATGGGTGGATAGCCGGCGTGGGAGGTCTGGGGCTCCACCTTCCCCCTCCCGGGGAGGGGGGAGCTGCGCAGACAGCGGCGCGGTGACGTGTGACGTCACACTAGTTTGCTTGTTTTTCTGTTTGGGAGTTCTATCCACTAGTTCGGATTTTGGTAGCAATTTTAACCAGAATAGGGGTTTGTTTTGGGGCGCTTACCTTTCTGGGTGCCTGTCCCGGTCGATGGCAGACATAGAATGCTTCCAACCACACGGGGGCTTCTATAGGCCATTGCTCCCCTTGCCTCTCTGAGGGGGCCCGGTTCTGGCCGTGGTCCCCGGTAGGCCTAAGAACTCCATACACATGACTGATGCCAAAGTCTGAAATTAGCATATCAGCCTGGGATAGCTCCGGGGAGCCGACGGGGCTCCCCTCAGAAAGAGGTGATATGATCACTACATACAAAATAATAACAGGAATTGATAAAATCGATAGGGAAGATTTCCTGAGACCTGGAACTTTAAGAACAAGAGGTCATAGATTTGAACTAGCTAAACACAGATGCCGAAGAAATATTAGAAAATTTACTTTCACAAACAGAGTGGTAGATGGTTGGAACAAGTTAGGTGAGAAGGTGGTGGAGGCCAAGACCGTCAGTAGTTTCAAAATGTTATATGACAAAGGGTGCTGGGAAGACGGGACACCATGAGCGTAGCTCTCATCCTGTAACTACACTTAGGTAATTACAGTCATGTGTGGCATAGAGAGGGGGGGAAAAACAGAAATAGCTAAGAAAAAGACCGGAATACAGACCAAGTAGCAGCCAATAACGTAAGGTACACGACCAACCACAACGTGTGGTGTGGGAGGTCACACTTATGCAGAGGGACACCATGGATATCAGGATGCACTCAAGCACCGAAGATAGGCAAGGAAGGCGTGTCCAAAGACCAGAGACCGAGTCAAGGAAGGAGGACACAAACACGGACTGGGGAAACGAAGGAGTGTCCAAAGCCTTGGGGCTTAGGCCCCACAGGCTACCCCTCCCCAACCCTGGGAACCCCTACGGCAGGACCCGGGGCCGAGTTGTTCCCCCAAAGCCCCAGCCCTGCAAGTAAAAGCCAGGGCAGCCATACAAAACACTAAGGTAGGGAGCCCACTGGTCAGACTCATACAGTACGGCTGGAGAAACGGGCTCGAATGCCTCCGCCGCCACCCTGGAAGAGTATAACCCCCGCCCGAGTCTCCACCCAACCAGACTTTGCGCCAACCCCGAAACCCTCCTACGGTTTCCTGCAGGAATGGTCGAACAAATGGCTGTTAGAGTTTAACCCAAGCAAATGTAATGTAATGAAGATAGGGGTAGGAAGCAGGAGACCAGATACAAGGTATCATTTGGGAGATGAAATACTTCAAGAGTCAGAGAGAGAGAAAGACCTGGGGGTTGATATCACGCCAGACCTGTCCCCTGAAGCTCATATCAAGAGGATAACATCAGCAGCATATGCCAGGTTGGCTAACATAAGAACGGCCTTTAGAAACTTGTGTAAGGAATCTTTCAGAACATTATATACCACATATGTCAGACCAATCCTGGAGTATGCGGCTCCAGCATGGAGTCCCTATCTAGTCAAGCATAAGACTAAACTGGAAAAGGTTCAAAGGTTTGCCACCAGACTAGTACCCGAGCTGAGAGGTATGAGCTACGAGGAGCGACTGCAGGAATTAAACCTCACTTCGTTGGAAGACAGAAGAGTTAGGGGGGACATGATCACCACATTCAAGATTCTCAGGGGAATCGACAGGGTTGATAAAGACAGGCTGTTTAACACAAGGGGCACACGCACTAGGGGACACAGGTGGAAGCTGAGTGCCCAAATGAGCCACAGAGATATTAGAAAGAACTTTTTTAGTGTCAGAGTGGTTGACAAATGGAATGCATTAGGAAGCGATGTGGTGGAGGCTGACTCCATACACAGTTTCAAATGTAGATATGATAGAGCCCATTAGGCTCAGGAAACTGTACACCTGTTGATTGACGGTTGAGAGGCGGGACCAAAGAGCCAGAGCTCAACCCCCGCAAGCACAACTAGGTGAGTACAACTAGGTGAGTACGGTTCGGAGCCGGAAGCAAGGGGAAGCAAGTATGCACAACAGAGGGGGAAGGCCAAGGAGGAGCGGACGGAATCGGAGCAGAAGCGACTCCCATTCCCAAGTCCGGACCCCTGAACCAAAATGGGGCAGTCTCGGGGCATCCGGGGCCGCAACCAACCTAGAGTGTTGCAGCAACCTAAACCTAGCACATAACGCCCCAGCTGCCTGCACCCACTTATCATGCTCAGTGGCTTGGGTGAATGAGAGCACGTATAGACAACATCCATCGCACGACTCTGGGTCAAAAGAAACACCGACCCAACAGGCAGCATGGCAGAGGTACAACCGGTGAGTGTCACCCGGAGACAAGGAAACAGAGCAGCCCTCAAACTTGCAAGACGCGAGGGGGGGGACTCAGGGGTCACATCCATCGGACCACGTAGCCCCCTTGGGGTTTCCCAGGGGCCCTTAGCCATGGTCACATGCTAAGGAAAGCCTAGGCAGGGTACTGCAAACTGGCACCCAAGTCTACCAAACAAACTTCTAAAAGCTGAACCCCTGGGACGTGTTATGTAACAAATGCACAACCCACTTACGTGTCCACTTACGGAGACCAAGCGGGAAGTACCACCATACAGAAAATATATATATAAATACCCCAGAGCAGCAAAAGGGTAGACCTCACCCTCACCAGGCAAAAACAAAAGAAAAACCCCGCAAGAGGACAATATACCCAGGCGGAACAGAGTCGGCTGCTGTTATTGGTGATAACCTGTGCAGTACCCTGTGCAACTACCAGTGACGAAAGCTACCTCTTACCTAGAAACAAACAAGGGCAACAAAACCCCAGGTGACTCCAAAGGTGGCCAAGTACCGAGCAGTAAACGGCATAGCGGAGGTAGATCCCAAGGTGACTTGTAGAAGGCAGCCCCAAGGGCAGTACTTGCAGGGCACCTAGGGAAGAGAGCCCTAGGTGCATGCAGCCCGAGTACCGTGGAATCTTACTCCTGGCTCACACACCACCTGTGGAGACAGCCCACACCACAAGGCACAGAACTCAAACAAAATTGAAGCCAGAGGCACTTGACCGGCCAGTAATTCCATCAGCCAAGAACTGCCAGTTGGATCACCAGCGCAGAGGGTCTGGGGCTCCCCCTTCCCCTCCCGGGGAGGGAGTGGGTTGTGCAGATGGCAGCGCGGCGATGTGATGACATCATGCTAGTTTGATAGTTTTGTTTGGGGAGTTCTGTTAACTCGTTTGGCTTTTG
Organism: Procambarus virginalis; assembly: GCA_020271785.1. Lineage (NCBI taxonomy): Eukaryota > Metazoa > Arthropoda > Malacostraca > Decapoda > Cambaridae > Procambarus > Procambarus virginalis. Next base: position 165,447 of record WNGS01003267.1, read on the forward strand.
GTAGCAATATTTGCACCAGAATAGAAGTTTGTTTTGGGGCACCTACCTTTCTGGGTGCTTGTCTTGGTCGATGGCAGACATAGAATGCTTCCAACTACAGGGGGGTTTCTATAGGCCATTGCTCCTCGTGCCTCTCTGAGGGGGCCAGGTTCTGGCTCGTGGTTCCCGGTAGGCAAGAACTTCAAGCACTAACTGATGCCAGAAAGTTAAACATATCCATTCAGCCTGGATAGCTCCAGGGAGCCGACAGAGCTCCCCTCCAGAAAAATTTGCCAAAACGGTAATTTTTGGACTTCCTCAGTAAGAATTCTGCTTATCTGGGGAGGGGTCCTTCCCATATAGTCAGGATAAGTGAGCTTAGACAGTATAAGGAACAATTCAAAACTACTGTAGATACAAGGGACTCACATCCTGTTCTTCACGACTGCAGTTAAGAGCCCACCCTAAAAAAAAAATCGTTCACAACCCTCCTAGCTGTGAGAACCTCAGTACTGCCAGAATGACCAAGGCTGGCACATGCAGCAGGAGCTCACAGCACAACTGTGCAGGTTGTGGCCACACCACCACTTAATGCTGATGAATAAAATACGTAACTGCAATTATTTTCTATTGATAGTGTCATAGTGTAACATTTTTATTACTGTCATCCTGACTAATAGAAACTATGGTCAAGGTTCAAATATCAGCTAACAATGCTAGCAGGAAGCAGACATTTACAGCTCACAGCCGATGTTTTGTGCATCTTTGCATCGTGCAATATGACCTTATGTTTCTTTAGAGAAATCTCGTAGAAAATTATTCACATTCATGATTTAGTAACAGGGATCTGATAATAATAGCAGTGTTGTGGATGAACATAGCAATGTACGTAGTATAGTGAAGGCCTGTTGCTGCATCAAGTAATGTCGTCTGCTGGCTTTGTCTAGTCGTAGTGTGTAGCTCTAGTGCCTGTGCAGGGGTTTTGGTCTCTGAGGTGGCTTTGTCTGCAGCTCTCCCTATGCACCTGTGGTCTGGGGGGCAGTAGCTGTATTGTAAGTTTCCCGCTATATGTGTCTGCAGGCTGTGCTGGCCTAGTCCATCATTTGGCTTGAGCCCTAACTCTCTTGTCCTCCTTCGCCCTTTTATCTGTGGGTGGTCGGGCTGGGCTGGAGCATCACTTTCTCTTGGTTGAGGCAGGCCTTCGATGGAGCCTAATTCTGAGTCATGTGCTCCTCTCATGTCTGCTCTTTCCTCAACTGGTTGGCACTGAGCTTACTCTCTGGGAAATGCTCCTGTTTCTCGTGGTTTGAACAGGCATTTTCACGATTTGCACTTTTGATGGGGCAGAGGTGGTGTGGCTCGCTTGGTTTGCCAACACCTAGTCCCATGATTCATGGGGCTCTTCGAGTCATCTGGTGTGGCCTGCGGTGGTGTTGGTCGGCTCCTCCTCCACCTGCTGGGGTCAGGATTTTCTTGCCAGGTTCCTTCCCATTGCCTGCATTAGGTCATTTTAGAAAGGGTGTCCTTTGACAAGATCAGACCGATTGTGTCGCTTCGGTGGATGTCCCATCTCATCCCAGTTCCATAACAAAATTTGGCAGAGCTCCAGTTGATCTTTTGGGATTGAATTGGTACATCCCTTGCCCCACTTTCCAGATGACCATTTCAGCTCAATTTTGCCTGGCTTTGGATTTGAGCACTTGACTGGTATCTCTGGACCTCCAGGACACATATTGGCACATTCCTATACATAAGGGGTTTTGGGATTAGTTAGATTTCATGGTAGGGTGTCTGGCTTTCCAGTTTAGGGTTCTCCCTTTTGGTCTGAATCTGGCTCCATATGTTCTTACTAGGTTGGCTCAAGTCAAGGTGGCTCATCTCCATTTATTGGGGGAGTTTGTGTTCTGGCCTACCTCAACAATTGGCTGGTGTGGGCTACCTGCCAGTCTGCATGTCTGCTACCCCTGGGATCTGTTTTTTCTCAGCTATCTTGGTTCAAGTTTTTGGTAAACTGGCAGAAATCCCAGTTGGTTCAGTTCCATGCTCAGACTTGGCTAGGCCTCGTCTGGAGTTCTTGGTTGGCATGAATTTCTCTTCCTCCGGCGGCCTTGACCCCACTGCAACCTGTTGGTGTTAGTGCGGCAGTGGGGTCACTCGGAGGTTGCTCAAGTGGTTGTGCAAGAATCTGAACTTTGCCTGTGTGGTTTTTACTCTGGGCAGGGGCAAATCTAGGAGCTGCTCTGGTTTTTCTGGAGCTGTCCTTTCTGCTACTTTCACAACCATTGGGGGTGGGCTCAGTTGGCCCTTTGTTGGCTGCTGCATTACTGGCTTTCTCTTTGAGCTTTTTGGCACTCGGTTCCCTAGCATCTTCCTTCCTTCCTGCCTTCCTCATTTTACGTCTTCGCAAATGTCTTGGTTCCGATCTCGGAGCTTCAAGACCAGCACTCACTAGGCCAATCAGGGTCAATGGTCTCCTCCTCCGAGTTCACAGTACCGTGTAGGGATTTGCGGATGTGTGGCATGCCTGTAGAGGAGTCAAGTTCTTCAGGGTTCCATTGCAATGGTTCATTGTCTGAACCAGGTGGGGTTTTCCTTAGTCCTTTGCCCTTTCAAGCAGGATGCTGCGAGTAGCTCTTCTGTTGGATTCCAGGGGTTTGGTATCCATATAGTTCTCTTGCAGATGGTCTATCCCGTTCCTTTATGTCTTCATGAAGTAGATTGTTGATGCTGCTTCCTTCTTTCCTTCCCTTAGCTTGTGACACATTCAGGCACCCGATGTGGACCGTTTCACAACAGCGTGGAATCTGTGTCTTTCACTTTACATGGCTCCATTCCCTAATTGTGAGGTCTCACAGTGGATGCCTTTTGGCTTCATTGGTTGAGGGGTGGTGGTCCTATATTTCTTCCCCACAGTTCAGCTGTTGTTCTGGATCCTGGCAAGGATGAGGTCCTACCAGGGAAGGGTGATCCTTCTGCCTCCCTGGTAGCCAGCTCAGCCTTGGTTCCAGGCATTGCTTACTTAGTGTCTGAATCTGGGCATGTTTCCATGGCTCACCCCATTTCAGAAGATCTGCTTGGATCTCACCGGTTTATTAAGCTTCTCTTCTGCTTTTTATGTCTTGACTTTTAAATGCATCTCTATCATCATTAAAGACGAACAGGTGGCTTCATTGATGGTGTCCACCTGCGTTCTTCTTCTGGATGGAAGTATGAGATTTTGTGGTGGTCCTTTTACCACTTACTTTTCCTTTCTCGTCGGTTTTCAGTTTCTGAGCCTGCTCATGCATGACTTGGATCCCCTTGAATCTTGGACTTGGTTCTTTCTTTTCTGTCGTCTTCTGGTTTATGGTTTCCCCTTCAGTCTAGGAATCTTTTTCTAAGATTTTCTTTTTGGTAGCACTTGCCTCAGTTGTCAAGTCGGGAGCTTCCTGCTCTCCTGAAGACAGGGTATTTGTTTTTTGTCCTAGTGGGCGTTTCATTCATTTGGTGCTGGCTCATCCTTTTATCCTTTTCTGGTGAAAAACAAATCAACTGACTTTCAAAATAATTTTCTCATTATTGATACTTGTTTGGTTCAGCTGCGGGTGTGCCATATATTGTCAGGTGGTGGCTCTCTGCTGCTACCTTCATGCCACTAATTCTGCCTTAGTGGATGCTTTGTGAGTGGATCTCATGTCCTTGGTTCTTTATTCCAAGGCTCATGTTTCTCAAATCATTCACAGTGCTATTAAGTTTAGCCAGCCATGATGTTCAGAAGTATGCTGCTTTGGCAAATGTTTCCTCAATTATGTCTTGGATTGATATTTAGACACTGGGGTTTTGGCAATCTAAGAGTTCTGGTGGCCAGGGTTTTGTTACTGTTCCTGGGCCTCAACATTCTTGTGTGACCTTGGGTTGGGGTCTCTTGACCTTGGTTCTTATTTTGTCTTGACTCCCTGCAGTTTTGCCTTCTCTCTAGCAAGTCCCTGTATTTACTCCTTCAATGTGGGTAGTTAGCTTCAGGGGCCACAAGAGGCTCTGTCCCAGAAAACCAACATTAAATGTTATAAATGTCAATTTCTGGACAGGCTGGTGGCTCCCTGATCCTCTTCCCCCTATACAGGGAGTTGGGTGGGTCTTGTTTGTACATCTGCACCAGAACTGACAACTCAGACTCCTGGAGGTATGAGTCCCTTCACTGCCTCCTCTCAAATGAGTGTTGGAGGTGGGGCAAATGAGCTCGTGCTAGTTTCGAGAGATTCAATCATTTGCTTAAATAGTTTAGAAGTTCTTTAGGCAGGTTGCAAGGCTTTGGTCTCTCCTTTGTACCCAAGAGTTGTCTGTTTTGGTTCACTGACTTTGTGGATGCCTTTCGCAGTGAGGTGATGGGCTGTCATCTGCTCCCTGTGCCACTTTGGTTCTGGCTCTTGTTCCTGGTGGGCCTAATAAGTCAGTAGCTGATGCAACCTCCTAGTTGGAAGCCATCTCCACGAAATAGCTGCAGAGAGCCACTGGGGTTTACCCAGAAATTGGCATTTTATTCCATTCAATGTTGGTAAAAACTTACCAACATTGGTAAAAACCAATGTTGCCTACTGTCACCTAGAGCAGCTAAAGGGTTAAATAATCAAATTTGTTAAGAAATAAAATAAAAGTCTTACCAATATTGTCCAATGTAACTGTAACCGAGTGTTTGGGAATAGACTGTAGGTTTGGGTTGCGGCACTGAATTCGACCTGTAGATGCTGAAGTTTGCTCCCTGTGTTAACAGAATACAGGATTTTAGGGAAATTCATCATGAAACTTGTAAACTGAAAAGTACTATAGTTGGTGTTCTGAAAATTTCAACTTATGTGAACTACAAACTTGGTAATAGATTGTGGAACCAAAAATGTAAAATGTATAAAGAATCATGCATAATTGTACCGAAATGCTCTTTTCTGGTAGGCCATATAGTAGAACATTCCCCACTCTTGGTACCATGACAACAGAGGGACTCTAGCCCCAATCCAGCAGAGACTAACTTACCACAGATCCCCTGAGCAGAATAAAATAGAATTGTAAGCTCACAAGATAATCCCTCCCCCCCTGGTTAGACATCGCACCTCTCGTCCACTCGGCTAAGGGGGAACAACAGGAAAAGGCCACCTGCAACTTTTGTCAGTGGGATATAGAAACTTCCACATCTAGTCAGAGCCATCTTACTGCATGGGCCTGATGGACACTTACCCAGTAGCCCTGCATAGGGCATATTCATAATGGAAGCACAATGTTTAAATAGATAGGTTTTGTTGCAAGCACACTTATATAATGTAAGCCTACATCCTGGTGTGGGACTAAATACTAAACATTTAAGATATATATTTCCAGGTGAATAACCATTTCAGCAGAAATGAAACTTAATATTTTGAGTGGAGCACAGAAGAGGAGGAGATCTGCAAAGCAGAAGAAGAAAATAGGAACACTTCCAAAATTAACATCGTGGCTCAACACTGGTGCAATGACAGTCACTCAGACCATTCCTTCAGATATAGCATCCACATCAGCATCCATTCCTGCTACCAATCATCTAGTTTCAGCAGACATTGCCTGTTGCTGCTGCTCGTGACATTTTACAAGAAGAAATATCCAAATCTGTAACAGTACAGGAGTTTGCAATCCAAGAGAGAGATCTGGGGCTATGGAATATTAATGATACGAACACAATAGATTACTGGATTCGTAGTGGGCCTTCATCATGTCAGAACATGATAGCAACCTTTCAAACTCATGCAGTGTGTATAAAACAGCTGAAGTAGAGAATACGAAGGCAAGGCATTTATCACACAATGTGTTCAAACGTGAACTGCGGAATGGTGAGTATGTAAAACGTGAATGGCTCCTTGTTATGGCCTCCTTGAGCCAGTAACCGGGTTCTTTTTACTTAATGGGCCTTAGAGAAACCAGGTCAACCCAAAGCGCGTCCCCGGACACAGAGGCTGTGGCAAGCAAAAAATGGTAGAGAGCTAAAACCAGAAACAAGATATGATGCACCACTGGCCTAACCAACCAAGCATCAACAACCTAAGGACTCCTCCGGAAAGCAGCCGTCTCATTCTTCGCCAGAAAAGAAGGAGACGGCTGCAAATGAACAAACCTATCACCAGAACCAAAAGAGCAGGAAACCTCTGCGCCGAAGGAAAGTATGAAGCTCCCCCACCCGACCCTTAGAGGCCAAAGCCAACAGGAAAAAAGAGCCTTTGAGAAACAATCCTGAACCGAAGGGGCCACTACAAACCGAGGGGAAGAGAGGGATAAGAGAGCACCCTGTCCAATTACCAGGACAGCTTAGGCAGTGCATGAGCAGGCCGGAGGGGAAACAGTGCCCGAGACAGTTTGCGAAACAGTGCACAAGTAACAACAATACTGAAAGCAAGCTGCAGCGACTCCACCAGTGCCACACGATACGAGGCGAAAATATTTGGCATAAGATCACGGTCCCGAAACAACCACAAGAGAAAGGATGAGACAATCTTAACTTTCGCCCAGCGGGGGCGCACGAGAGCGTCACTAAGTTTTGTCCTGTTTCCACATGGGTGACACTGGTGGGCGTCACAAGAAAAAATATTTGTATAAATTCCAATTTCGATCTGATCTACTTGGGGATAATTTACAAATGTTCGCCATGAAATTTACGTTTTCTCTAATAGCCGAGAAAATAGCTATTAGAAATAGCTATTTCTCTAATAGCCGAGAAAATAGCTAATAGCTGAAGAGCTTATTTGGGAGAACGGCATGGCAATGAATCATCGTGGTAAAACAATTGTATTATTGACAACGAGTATAATCGACGTACTTTTTATATTTGTTGCTGGTCGAACGCATCCTTATGTGACGTTTTATACTTATGTTCTTCTAGAACATTCTATTGCGAACACATTGGCAAAAATTAAATACGTACATCGAAAAATAATGTCAGGACAGTGAATTGAATACACACTTTTCAATGCGGGTTTCGCCGATATGCTGCCGCGGGTAACACTTCGGCCACTTCCCACACTCTTGTGGGTGGGCTGCGACATTGATTCTATATTTATATGCATATGTCTGTGTAGAGAATTTTATTGCGATTTCAGTGATACCAAAATTAACCCTGTAGGACAAGTGTGGAGTTGACAACCCAGAAGATAGTAGAAACATTTCGTTGCTGTCTGGCGCTCACGGCTAGTGATCGACGTAGTTTTTTATTTGGTGTTGATCTAACTTATGTTTTGGTGACATTTTATACTTATGTTCTTCTAGAACATTCTATTGCGAACACATTGGTACAAAAATGAAATACGTACATCAAAAATTAACGTCAGGACAGTGACAAGAGTATACACTTTTAAATGTTGCCGCTCGATCGCCCGAAACGCTAATATCACTTGGGGAAAGTTTTTTTTCATTCGCCGTTTTGCAAAAGTGTTAACAGAAAGCGAAGTACACCTATGAAGAGACAAAAATAAATGAAAGAAACTTCATACTGTCGCCGAGACGAAGCACACAGTTGGGACACTATGAACAGACATCTGATCACTTTACAGATGGTGATGGACTCGAGTAAAAAAAACCAGACGCGAAGACTCGAGGAGAAGATCGAAACAGCCATGTTACGGACTGGACCGAGCTGCTGAAAGAGGCGGAGCCACGAAAAAACCTTTGGGTTCGGACACCGAGCAAGCAGCACCTGAAACCAAGGCTGGGTCGGTTACCATGGGGCCAAGAGGACTACTCTTCCCTGGTAAATCTCAAAGCGAGCTAGGATCTGGAGCAGCAGCTGAACCGGGGGTAGAAGAGGTATAGGTAACCCCACCTCGACCAGTCCTACCTGAAGGCATCGACCCCGACGATCCCGCAGTCGGGGAAGGGCACCACACATATCGGGAGATGCCTCGACCACACCGACGCAAAAAGGTCCACCTCCTTAGCCTGTACCATCCATTACATGGACAGGGGAATGAACTGGGACAGGCCATCTGCCAGGACGTTGGACACTGCTGAACGTGAATGGTAGGGAGAGCCAAACCCCCGAGAACTCAGCAGATGAGTCACCTAAAGCGATCAGCCCTAAAGAGCCAAGGCCCGCATCGAATCCCCATGGTTCAAGCAATGAACCACCAAGGAGCAGTCCGAATGGAGCTTGATCGTCGACCCGCAAGCGACCTGAACCCTCTGAAGTGACATCCACACTGCCACAAACTCCCGTACTGTACTGTGGTCCCAACAAAAGGACAGACCCCACCACCCCTGGCCGGCCCGGTGAGCACTGGTCACAAAGCCCTAGCCAAAAGATGATGCATTCGTGAACACATCGAGCTAAGGCTTGGGTAGGCGCACTGAACTCCGAAAAACCCGAAGAGGAAGCTGGAAATGCAGTAGCCAACGCAAGGCCCCGAGAGGCCGAACCCAGTGATCGTGAGAGAGGCGGAAGGGACATTCCCGAAGGAACCAGAACAGCCGATGAATCCAAACCCGACCCAGAGGGTAGACAATCACACTAAAGTTCAGGCTCCCGGCCAAACCCTCGACCAACTGCCGAGTGACCTGGGAGCCCTTCTGAAACATGCGAAGGCGGGACCACAGCCGAAGCAGAGACTCCGGAGGGATAGACAAAGAAGCGGTCTGAGAGTCCCACATAAGACCCAACCAAGTCTGAACCCGAGAGGGAATCAGATGGGACTTCCGCCAGTTCACCAAGAACCCGAACCCGACGAGCTGGGAAAGAACCAAATCCCTGGCGAGCAGACAAGCAGACTGGCTGGGAGCCCAAACCAGCCAGTCATCGAGGAAGGTCAGCACCCAAACACCTAATAGACGCAGATGGGTCACCACGACTTGGGTAAGGTGTGTGGACACGCGAGGTGCCAGGTTCAACCCGAACGGGAGAAAACGAAAGCAGTTACAGACTCCTCACAACAAAAGTGAGTAAATCCCTGAACTCCGGATGAATCGGGATGTGCCAATACACATCCTTGAGGTCCAGGGACACCATCCAGCACCTGGCTCCAACAGTAGCCGGACCTGGGACAGAGTAGTCATCCAAAAGGGGGAGGGGGGGAAGAAACTCAAGGGTTCAGCTGAGACAAGTCCAGAATGAACCACAGGTCTGCACAGTCCCATTTTGGGACTTGGAACAGACGGGAAACCCACCTGAGGAGTGTTGTCGTGTCGACCACGCCCATGCGCACCCACTCCAAGATGACCCAACAGAGTGCAGGAGAAGAGGCCTGACCCGCCATTCCCGAACCCCTTGAAGGAGGAGGGGGCCACCCAATGCCAACACAGGCCATCAGAATAACCCAAAAAAAACACAAATCAGAGACCAGGCATGAGCGAACAGCACAAGCCTCCCTCA
>WNGS01003267.1:192639-221601 GCA_020271785.1 Procambarus virginalis
GGTTTACTACCCAAAATCATTTACGTCCTCTAATTACTCAACACAAAGCTGCTATAGAACATATCCAACTCTGGCCCCAGACATCACTCGGTACCCTACTCAAATCTCTCAATATGTTAGATATTAAGTCACTGCACATTCTCTCATGTGTATTATACATATATAAAACGCTGAACTGTAATGCCAATCCTGACCTCAAAAGCTTCATTGAATGCTGTAACAGAAACCATGAGCACCACACCAGAAATAAATACAGTTTTGATATTCCAAGAGTACGACTTAACCAAACTAGAAATGCTCTACAAATCAAGGGACCCAGAATGTGGAATGACCTTCCCAACCATGTTAAAGACTGTACCTCTCTCAACCAGTTTAAAATTAAAACTAAACACTACCTGATAAACTCCCTGTAACCTACCTTACCCCTCTATTGTCAACCCATGTCTTATTTTTTTTTTTTTATTCAACGCTGTTTGTCTACATATTGTATTTGTGCTGTTTTTCAGTCATGTCCCCCCTTTTTGTACTTATTTGTATCTGTTCTCAAACATTTTATTCTTTTTGTTCAATTAGTATTAAGTTTTAGATATTAATGTTTTCTTGCCCGAAACGCATTGCGTAATAGTGGCTTTAGGCATTGTATGTACTAGCTCTATCTATAAATCGATCCACTTATGTAAAATCTCTCTATGTATGTACCTTTCCTGAATAAAACATATTATTATTTTATTTTATTATTACCTAACCTATACCTATAATAGGTTAAGTAACAGTTGTAATTACAGCTATACGATGCTTATTTAACATACTAACAAGGTAGGTAAGGTCGGTGTTTTCTATGAAGCTTTTCAAGGGAAACTATTATGTTAAGTATGTCACCTATGCACACAACTAATAAGTCATATTGACTTATTAAATTTGCGAGGACGGGTTGCATTTGCTCATCTCTTATGGGAGTTCTATCCACTTGTTCGGCTTTTGGTAGCAATATTTCCACCACGAATAGGGGTTCGTTTTGCGATGCTTACCTTTCTGGGTGCCTGAACCGGTCGATGGCAGACATAAAATGCTTCCAACCACGGGGGTGTTTATAGGCCATTGCTCCCCATGCCTCTCTGAGGGGGCCAGGTTCTGGCTTGTGGTCCCCGGTAGGCCCACAGAACTCCATTACACATGACTTATGCCAAAGTCTGACATTAGCATATCAGCTTAGTAAGCTCTGGGAGCCAAGGTGCTCCCCCCATAAAGTGTACTATAACCATAGTCTGAAAAATGTGTGGTACTAGAAATTATTCAGTCCAAACCATTTCAGACTGTTTTGCTATGGTAAATAAATAAAATAAGAGCAAATATGTCTGTCGATATATACACACACCTTGGATGACAAAATTGACCGCCTGTCTCTCAGCCTGAGCTTGAATAGCTGAATCCTGTGATGTTATACCTGGGAAGAAACGTCGACGGTTGAATATTGTTGTGAGGAATCCTTGTGCCTTGCACAGATCAACCACACAACGCATGTATCAGGGATACCAGGAAAATGTTCTGAAAAGTACACACATATGAATGAGCAATCTGTCTATAATAAATCAAGCTTAATCTAATTAGGGGAAAAAAACCAGCATTGAATGTAATGAAACACCATTTTCTGGGCGAGACCCGGAGGCTCCCCTGAGCTATACTGGGCTGATGTGTATGTATTAGACCGTGGCAGCAGTCAATCAAAGGAGTTCTAAGCCTACGGGGGACCAGAGCCAGAACCTGGGTCTCCTCAAAAGAGGCACGAGGAGCAATGGCCTAAAGACACCTCCGTGTCATTAGAAGCAGTCTTTGTTACACAGACAAAGACTGTGTAACAGACTGTGTGCCATCTACCGGGTCAGGCACCCAGAAAGGTAGGAATTTCAAAACAAACTACTGCTGGTCAAAAATTGCAAACCGAAAGCTGAACTAGCAAACAGAACTCCCCAATCAAAAACAAGGAAACAAACATGATGTCACCACAAACTGCACACATCTATCTAGAACCACCCCTAGATCTCTTTCTTATCAGAATTCTTTAAAGATTTCTCACATAATGTATAGGTTGTGTGGGTCTATGTTCTCCTATTCCACATTCCATAACATGGCATTTATTAACATTAAATTCCATTTGCCAAGTGGTGCTCCATATATTATTTTGTCCAGGTCTTCTTGAAGGGCATGACAATCATCTAAATTCTTATGCTTCCTATTTCTTAGCATCATCAGCAAACATGTTCATATATTCTGTATACCAACTGGTAGATCATTTATGTAGACAATAAACATCACTGGTGTAAGAACTGAACCCTGTGGTACTCCACTTGTGACATTTCTCCAGTCCGATACACTGCCTCTGATTACTGCCCTCATTTTTCTATCAGTCACAAAATTTTTCATTCATGTTAGAAGCTTACCTGTCACCCCTCCAATATTTTCCAGTTTCCAGAAACCTCTTAATGGGAACTCTGTCAAAAGCCTTTTTCAGGTCTGCATCTATCTGGACCTAAACAGGCTTTTGACAGAGTTCGCATGCCGTATATGTTCTCTGTATTCCCTCTATCCCTATAGAAACCCCCGTGTGGTTGGAAGCATTCAATGTCTGCCATCGACCAGGTCAGGCACCCAAAAAGGTAAGCCTCCCAAAACAAAACCATATTCTGGTGAAAATTCTGCTACCAAAAAGCCAAACAAGTGGATAGAACTCCCCTAAAAGAAACGAGCATGACATCACACGTCGCTGGTCCGCTGTCTGCGCAGCTACCCCCCTCCTCGGGAGGGGAAAGGGGGAGCCCCAGACCCCCATGCCGGCTATACACCCTTCAGTTCTGAGGCTGGATGTCAAATCTCACGAAAAACCACCGACCGGAGGGAGGGAGGGATGCCGGGGAGTCTCCGGGTCTCACCCAGAAAATAGCGTTTCATTGCATTCAACGCTGGTTTTCTTGGGGGAGCCCTTCGGCTCCTGGAGCTAACTACCCACATAGAAAAAAGAAGGACTTACCCGGGAGGTGGTCGCTGCTCACTCCTCAACCCGAAGTCGAGACAACTGGTTGACACTGCTGACCCAACGTGACACAGGCCCGACTAGGCCCAGAAACGTTCACGAGATAATGAGCAGCCAGGACCCTGTTCGACCTCTAAAAACCCCGCACCAAATGTCAGACCAGGATATGTTGCCAAAGATGGCAGCAAGAGCAGCGAACTTATGAACGTCATGGGCATGGGGATAGACCGCAGGCTGGTTAGACTTAACCCTGCAGATGACCTGGGAAACTCGCACCCACGAACAGCGAAGAAGGGAAACCGGATCAACCCAAAGCGCGTCCCCGGACACAGAAGCCGTGGCGCGCAAATAACGGCGTAAGGCCGCAACCTGACACAAAACATGATGCACCCACGGCCTGACCAACCAAGCATCAACAACCCAAGGACCCCTCCGGAAAACAGCAGTCTCATTCTTTGCCAGAAAAGAAGGAGACGGTTGCAGACGAACAAAACCATCCCTACGACTAAAAGAACAGAAACCCCTGCATCAGAGGAGAGCATGAAGCTCCCCAACCTGATCCCCAGAGATCAATGCCAACAGAAAAAGAGCTTTCGAGAACCAATCTTGAACCGAAGGGGCCACAACAAACAGAGGAGAAAGAAGAAAGGAGAGCACTCTGTCCAATGACCAGGACGGCTCAGGCAGAGCATGAGGAGGCCGGAGGTGAAATAATGCATGAGACAGCTTGCGAAACAGCACAGAAGTAACATCAACACTGAAAGCAAGCTGAAGCGGCTCAGTCAGCGCCGCACAATAAGAGGCGACAATATTAGGCACAAGATGACGGTCCTGGAACAACCAAGAGAGAAAGGACACCACCAACCTAACAGAAAGCGAAGCACAACGACGAAGATGCAAAAAGAACCAGAAGGGCAGCCAGGAAACTTAATTAATACTGCTGCTGAGACAAAACCCGCACGTGGGACACTAACAAGGAAGCCACCTGATCACCATAGAGATGATGATTAACTCGAGTTAAAAACACCATATGCGAAGACTCAAGGAGAAGACCGAACCAGCCACGTGATACTATGGTCCGATCTGTTGGAAGAGGTGGAGCCACGGGAAAACCTCCAAGTTCGGACACTGGCAAGCAGTGCTTGAAACCACGGCTGGGCCGGCCACCAAGGGGCCAAGAGGAGTACTCTCCTTGGTAAGTCTCCAAGCGAGTTAGGACCTGGAGCAACAGCTGAACTGGGGAAAGAGGTACAGGAACCCACAACGCCCAACCGCATCAACTCCAAGACGACTCGACAGAGTGCAGTGGAAGAGGCCTGCCCCGCCAGCCCGAAACCCCCGAAGGAGGAGGGGCCACCCACCGCCACAGCAGGCCGAAGGAAACAACCCGAAACACCCACAAATTGTGGGACCAGGCATGAGCGAACAGCGCAAGCCCCCCCCCCTTCGCCCGTCAATGGGGCAAACCGTAAAAGGGCCGGCGCCCTTTATGAGACCAGAGCCTCGCACAGAGTGAACACTGCACCGACCAGACGAAGGTGGGTCCGAAGGCGGAGCTGAACTTGAAACTGGCACCTGTGACCTACTACGACGAGTGGAACCCCGAGCTCTTGCACGGCCCCTCCGGGAAGGCCCCCTAGGGACCCCCGGAGAACCAACAAGTCCAACATAGGACGGCAACTGGCCAAAGCCGCCTGAATATACTGCACCACAGCCGAAAGTGCAAATGCAGAGAACAAAAAGGTGAAGACATCCTAGAGCCAGGGCCCAGGCTGATCCAGAGAGGAGGCAAGCATCGCCTGCTGACATGCGAGCCGGGAAGCACAAAAACAGAGAAACTGCATCCCACAAGATCGGCGCAAAGAGCTTAAACAAGGCAGCCGACGAGCGACCCGTCGAGCCCAAGGCACCGGATCCAGGAACGGCCCCAAACGTCCCCACATCCTCCGCAGGCCAATCAGAAGACAGTTCCAGGAGAGAGAACACGCGCAAGGCTGAAGCCAAGAGGCCACGGGCGCATAAGTCCTTAGCAACCTGCCCAGCCAAAAGGGAAGGAACCTGCACATAGAGCTGCACTATGCCAACATTTCGGGAAAGGGCAAACAAGCACTCATTGAGGTGCTCAAGGTTGCTTCCCAGGAAAACCTGAACCACCGTCGAAGCCTCGCGCCACTTAAGTGTGCAGGAATGACAGAAGGAATAAAAAGCCTCCAAAGCAAACACAGGAGAGTCTGCCAGCCAGGACGACCCCAGAACCTCGTAACAGACCCAGAAAGGGAACGACGGCCCAAACCTGAGAGAAGACGGATCCATAAGCAAGGCATAATCCCTGTCGAGCAGGAGGTAAGCTGCAAGGGCTGCCTGCATCATAGACGGTAGGACGTGGTAAGCCGAAAACCTCCGGAAGGACGGAACCGAACCCGGGGAGGGGCAGACACCAAATCCAACTTGTACGCAGAGGGAGGAAAAAAGAGAACCCCACTCCTTGTAATAATAAGGTCTGCTCAGAGGGTAGAAAAACCTAGATAGGGTCCAGCAGGGCCCCATGCCCCCAAGTCAGCCCCTCCCCCGCTCCAGGATCCTCCTCCACAGGACCCGGGGGCCGAGTCATCCACCAGAGCACCAGCCCCAAAAGAAAAGGCCGGCACAGCCAAGTTTGTAAGTTCCCTGTTTATTTTCTCCCAGTCCATCCTTTTATTATTAAAGTTGAATTTACTGAATAACCCCTCTCGCTTGATCAACGTTTTATGTCTATTCTGAGTATTGTTGGTAGTTTGCACTTCAATGAGCTTGTGATCTGAGTATGTGGTATCTGATATTGTAATGTCCTTGATTATGTCTTCATTGTTTGTAAAGACCAGATCTAGAATATTTTCATTTCTCATTGGCTCTGATATCTGCTGGTTGAGTGAAAATTTGTCACAGAATCTAAGTAGTTCTCTAATCTGTGGTTGGTTAGGTCCCGATAGATTTCCTGGTATAATATTATTGTTTGCTATTCTCCATCTTAGACTAGGCAAGTAGAAGTCACCTTGGAAGATAATATCAGGTATCGGGTTCTCCAAATTATCATGGCTATTATCTATTTTGTTTATCTGTTCTGTGAATTCCTTGGCCGTTGCATCTGGCAGTTTGTATATTAGAATAATTACTAACACGTTAAAATAACACAGATTTTGCCCACAGAAGCTTTCTCTTGCTGCCCCATTAATCTTTTTTTTCAGGGTTCTGCCCCCATTCAGAGGCAGTTGGATAGGGTGGGAAACGTGACTGCTGTTGGTTATGGTAGGTCCTCGAGTGGGCCTCATTCTCGGGCCGTTGCACATCTTGATGCAAGTTCCTCCTCTGCTCGATGACAACCACACATTGCAGAAGGTTGGTTCTACTCATGGTTCATTTTCACGGTTCACCCTGCCATGGGGGTGCAGGGGCATTCACGTTTGCCCTTATTGCCAGCTTCTGGTTCCAGGATTTATGGACTTTTCTGGTTGCCTCTTGGTCTGTGGTGGGGTTGGTCTGTCCCTTCCCCATTCTTGGTGCTGGGTCAAGTGGGTCCAGAAGACTCCTTGGCAACGCATTGCCAAGGGTCATTGCTGGTGTTATCGAGATGAACTCGTTGCTTTAGTGAGTGTTCCAGTTTTTCCTGGTCCCGAAGTAGGATTCAGCAGATTTATGATACGTATTTGATTTTTTGAGGGTGAATAGCTGCATTCATTATCCATGTACACATGATATTACAGGCAGGAGCTTCGATGGAGTCTCTAGAACTTCTGGATGTTTATTGCCATGTCCCGATACATCCCAGGTTCAGGGACTAGTTAGGTTTTGTTGAGGGGCATCAGACTTACCATTTAATGTTTTTTTCCCTTCAGCTTTAATCTGGTCTTGAATCTGTGTTTACCAGGCTAGCATGGTTCATTGTGGCCTGGCTACATCTTTTAGTGGTTCGTGTGTTGACCTACCTTGATGACTGGCTGGTGTGGGCCCCCAGCCAGTCTGCATGTCAGCTGACCAGAAATCTGGTTCACTGCCTGGTTTGGAATTCAAACTTTTGGTTTGGGTTCCAGGTGAACTGAAGGAAGTCCCAGTTGTTTCCGTCCTAGACTTGGACTAGGCTGGGCCTCATTTGGGACTCTCAGTCAGTTTCTTTGTCCCTGCCTTTGGCAGTGTTGCTCCACCTGCAGCTTCATCACCATTAGGTGTTGAATCAGACTTGATTAACTTGCTGGTTGGTTGAGCAGTTGTGCAGGAGTCTGAACTTAGTCAGCAGAGTGTTTCCTCTGCACAGGTTTGGTGGCTCTGGATGCTGTATCAGTTTCTTAGTTTCCACCTGTTTCACTGATGTAGGGACTATGGGTTCATTCCCTGCCTGCCCTTCATAAGTTCTTACCTTGCTGGCTTTCTCTTCAGAATTTTAGGGATTCAGTTCTATGGTGCCATCCTTCCCCATCACTCAATGTGTTCACAGACACCTCAGCTATTGGATGGGGTTTTGTGACTAGTGCTCACCAGGCTGCCCAAAGTTGGCACTCAGGCTCATTCCTTTCGGTGCACAGTATGGTGTGCGAGTTTGTGGCCGTGTGACATTCCCGAGGAACATTCGCTTTTCTTTGGGCTCCATGCTATTGCTTCACTGTAACTGTTTCTCGGTGGTTGACTGCCTAAACCATGGAAGAGAGGGGGGTCATTTCAGTCCGTTGCCCTGTGAAGTTTGAGTAGCTTGGCATCTGCATTCTTGCAAGTAAGTTGGGTGGATTCTGAAGGGATCCCTTGGTCTTAATTGGCTTAATTGGTTTGGCCGGGGGTGCATAATGTCTTGTGTTTGGTAGCGGTGCTGTGTCGCTACCTTTGTGCCACCTCTTTCGTGTCGGTGGATACTTTGTGGGTGGATCCTGTAAACTTCATTCCTTAGCTCATATTTCTAGGACATCTGGAGTGTCATTAACGCTTTCAGCTTGCAGCGATGGATATTGTGTCCATAATTAACTCTATGGATGTCCGGCGGAGAAAATATTGCGCCCAAAATTAAAATGTATTAAAATTCCATTTATTGTTTGATTATTATCGGACTAGTT
Organism: Procambarus virginalis; assembly: GCA_020271785.1. Classification (NCBI taxonomy): domain Eukaryota; kingdom Metazoa; phylum Arthropoda; class Malacostraca; order Decapoda; family Cambaridae; genus Procambarus; species Procambarus virginalis. Next base: position 200,743 of record WNGS01003267.1, read on the forward strand.
TCAAAATGCTCGCCTTTAGCTTGCAAACAATTTGATACCAAAATGAACAACGTAGCACAGAAATTGAGGTCAGAACATTGGAAAGAATATACACATTTAAGTGTGGGTGCACAATCTACCCTTGTGCCCACGATGTTCACAAATATGCTGCCCTTTTGGCGGTTTTTGCTAATACTGTACGTTGTGGGTTAACATTCAAGCACAGGTGTTCTGGGGGTTGAACAGCGTTCTGGCAGTCTGGAGCCAGATTCACGAAGCAGTTACTCAAGCACTTACGAACCTGAACATCTTTTCTCAATCTTTGGCGGCTTTGTTTACAATTATTAAACAGTTAATGAGCTCTGAAGAACCAGGAGGCTGTTTATAATAATAAGAACAGATGATTGGGAAGTTTTCATGCTTGTAAACTGTTTAATAAATATATCCAAAGCCGTCAGAGATTGAGAAAAGATATTCACGTTCATAAATATTTGCATAACTGCTTCGTGAATCTGGTCTCTGGTACTTGAGATTATGTTGAGATGATTTTGGGGCTTAGCGTCCCTGCGGCCCAGTCCTCGACCAGGCCTTCTTTTTGTTACACCCCCCCCTAGGAAGCAGCCCATAGCAGCTGTCTAACTCCCAGGTACCTATTTACTGCTAGGTAACAGGGGCATCAGGGTGAAAAACTTTTTGCCCATTTGTCTCCGCCTTCACCAGGGATCGAATCCGGAACCTCAGGACTATGAATCCGAAGTGCTATCCATTCAGCTGTCAGGAGCCCTACTTGGTGAATATCCATGGGCCATGGCTTCCTTGTGTGGCTTTGGGTACTTGCTTGATACCCGCTTGATGGGGTTCTGGGAGTTCTTCTACTCCTCAAGCCCGGCCTGAGGCCAGGCTTGACTTGTGAGAGTTTGGTCCACCAGGCTGTTGCTTGGAGCGGTCCACAGGCCCACATACCCACCACAGCCCTGTTGGTCCGGCACGTTTTTTTTAGAAAACAGTCTAGTTTTCTCTTGAAGATGTCCACGGTTGTTCCGGCAATTATATTTCTTATAGTCGCTGGGAGGACGATAAACAACCGTGGACTTCTGATGTTTATACTGTACAGTGTTCTCTGATTGTGCCTATGGCACCTCTGCTCTTCACTGGTTCTATTCTGGATTTTCTTCATAACGTTCACTCCAGTATGTTATTTTACTGTGTAGATATGTGTTTCCATGTGTATATTATTTGTTATCTCTCTCGTCTCCTTTCTAGTGAGTACATTTGGAGAGCTTTGAGACGATCCCAATAATTTAGGTGCTTTATCGCGTCTATGCGTGCCGTATATGTTCTCTGTATTCCCTCTATTTCAACAATCTCTCCTGCTCTGAAGGGGAAAGTGAGTACTGAGCAGTACTCAAGATGGGACAACACAAGTGATTTGAAGAGTACAACCATTGTGATGGGATCCCTAGATTTAAAAGTTTTCGTAATCCATCCTATCATTTTTCTGGCTGCTGCAATATTTGCTTGGTTATGCTCCCTATTATGCTTATATTATGCTTGGGTCTGCTGCTGCGGCCAACTTTTCTTTTTTGTTGATTCCTGAGGTGCTCGCTTCTCCCCGGTAAGTCCTCTTTTTCTGCTCCATGGATAGATAGCTATAGGAAGCCACAAGGGGTTTCCCCCCCCCCCCAGAAAATCAGCATTGAATGCAATGAAATACCAATTTCTGAGTGAGCCTGGCTCCCTGTCACCCTACCTTCCCCAGGGAGTCAGGTGCTTCCCATCATTCGTTGAACTGACTGGCTTGCAGCCTGGGAGTCGTGGATTGCCCACAACATTCCCTCCTAAACAAATGGGGAGGTAAATGAGCATGACGTGGATATAAAAAAAAAAAAAAAAAAAAAAAAAAAAAAAGTCTACTGTACTTACTCATAAAGGATGATATTATGTCCTTAGCTTCAAGTGGACTTAAGTGAAGCACTTCTGCCAACTTATCTCGTCCAGCTCCATAAATTACAGCATATACAACTCGTTTTGTGCGTTCTCGTTCACATGTTGTCACCTCACTCACGTCTTTGCCTAGCCTAAACACAGCAAAAGAAGTAATACTATAATATACACTTAAAGGGTCAGGAAAGAGAGAGAGAGAATTGCAGAGCAGACAGTGCCATTCTGATATATTATTTTCTGAATGGCCATACAGTACAATAAAAAATCAGCATTGTAAGAGAGACCCTTGGGAAGTGAATAACCCAGGTGAGAGACAGAAATAGCAGTGTTAAATGTTGAAAAACAGTCTGGAACTCTTACATTTAGAATCCCCACCAGTACAATAGTCAGTTCTGTACATGCGCAGAGCATTGTCATAGCAAGAAAGTGTCATCCCCAGAACAGTATAAACAGCATAGAAAATACATATTTAAAAAGTATATTCAGTGCTGGAAAATATATAGAAACAACAATGTTAAATGTTGAAAAATAGCCAGGAACTTTATAAGACATATAAATGAACTATTGGGAGATATTAATGTGTATGAAACATTATTGGAACCAAGCAGTTGGTCACAGATGTGCTAGCTGTCTCGTTCACTTGGTTTTGGCCAGAGTTGAAGAGCAGTCCAGTCGTCGCTTGTGTAACGTGTGTGGGGGGGGGGGGTCTCCTACAATAACGATAAGTGCATTTGTATCTCGTACATGCTATAGCGGTGCTCAGTTCCTGTGTTGGTTAGGAATAGGCAGTTTTAAAACTAAGGTTATTTATGGAACCCCTGTGCATAGGTGGTGTTTTGTGTTGTTTTGATTCACTCACTCGGCTTTCTGTAACATGTGGTCTTACCATATCATCTTTGTCCACCATTTGTGAAGTGTTTAAGTGCTAGAACATAGTATTGCTAAAACTCATGCCACCTTAGTAATTACCAAGGAAGGGTAGAGTATTGTGGTGACCTTAAGTAACAGTTGGAATGGACCCTATAGTCTATTCACTCTTAATATTTATGTCTGCTGAGAAGTATCCCTCTGTATCTCAACTCTCCTAGTATGTAACAGTGGGCCCTATATTTAATCAGTGTCAAATAATCCTGTGTTGTTCAATAAAACCCCTTTGTGAAATTGTACCCCAAGGTGTATTTCTTGTCCCATATAGAATATGATTTCTTGCTTTCGAGTTGTACTTTAGTTGAATATATCTAGATATTCCTCCCACTGTTTATAATTAAATAAGAACAGGTTGTTATTTGTATTCTAGGGTACAACTTTAAATTGCGTGCTTTATTATCAATAATGTAATAAAACTAGTGATGATTGTAATGAAACCCCATTTCCTGGGTGAGCCCCAGAGGCTCCCTGATGCTATCTGAACTGATATGTGCTATATTAGTTTGGGGTCATCTGTCACAGGAGTTGCCTACCATGGACCACGAGCCAGAACCTGGTCCTGGCCCCACCCCAGGGTCTGGCTCCACGAGCCAGAGCCTCTGGATGGCTGTAATGGCTGCAGCCTGCAACCTAAAGCGACAGACACGCTACTAGGGCCAGGAACGTTGATCAGGTAACGAGCAGCCAGGACCCTGTTTGACCAACAAAATCCTTGAGCTTGAATGTCAGCCCAGGATTTATTACGAAAGACGGCAGCCAAAGCAGCAAACTTACGAATGTCATGGGCATGAGGATAGATCGCAGGCTGACTGGATCGAATAATTGTGGATGACCTGGATGACCCAAGCCCTGGAACAGGGAACAAGTAGGACTGGATCATCCCAAAGCGCATCCCCGGCCACAGAGGCCGTGGAGTGCAGGTAACGGTAAAAAGCCTCAACCGGACACAACACGTGATGCACCCCCGGCCTGACCAATCAAGCATCAACAACCCAAGGACCCCTCCGGAAAGTTGCTGCTGACTCTTTCTTTGCCAGAAAAGGAGGAGACAGCTGCAACTGAACAAACTTACTACCAGGACCGAATGAGCAGGGGCCAGTTTCACGAAGCAGTTACGTACATACTTACGAATGTCTTTCTTCTTAGCACCATCATAGCAGCTACGTCGGTATTCAGGTAGGCATTTAAGAAGAAAAATCTTCGTAAGTATGATCCATCGCGCTAAGGTAGCTGTCGATCACTCGTAGCTTTACGTAAACTGGATGTAACTAAATTTTTCTCTACTACACAACGCGGAGGATCGATTTTATAATAAACAAAACATTTTAGCACGAGTTTCATCAAGAGGCGTCCTTCGTGTTAAGTATAAATGCATTCTCTGCTTGAAACTTGTAGTAAATATGTCTTATGATAGTAGAATTAGTTTCATAATAGCAAGATATTATACCAGTAGTTATTAAGTAAATAAACACTGGTGAACATGAAATATGAGAGAAGGTGATGATCCTTCTCAATATGAAAGAAGGTGAAATATGAGAGATGATGATGATGGTGGGAGCATTTACTATCACCAAATGCCACTGTTCACCTAGTAATAAGTATAGCTAGGGGGTGTACCTTAGCTATACAAACCCTAAATATGAGAGGTGAAATCTCATATCTATAGTAACTAAATCTCTCATATTTAGTAACTACTAAATACGAGAGAAGGTGATGATGGGAGCATTTACTATCACCAAATACCCCTGTTCATCTTGTAATAAGTATAGCAAGGAGGTGTACCATAGCTATACATACCCTTTTTAATTTATTTTGTTTGGTTTTAGTATGAAATTAAATCTGGGCGAGACATAGAAGAAAAATATGCTGCACAAATGATCTTAGGGAAGGAGAAGGGTAAAAACTTCAAAAACTTTTCTCATAGAATACTTAAATCTATAATTATGACTATATTTACTTATTTATTTATTTATATACAAGAAGGCACATTGAGTTTGTGAGGATACATAGCACGGTATTTACATTCTTGTAAAGCCACTAGTATGTGCAGCATTTTGGGCAGGTCCTTACTCTAACAGATAATTTTAAGTAGGTAAATTCTAGCAGAATTTATAAAATGATAAGTACATTGCAAGAAAAAAATGAGATAAGAGAGATTAGTAGGTATATTAAAGTAGATAAATGGACTATTATGGCCTGTTAAAAACAAGAGAGGGGAAGTAGGGGTTCAAGACCTCTTCCAGTTACACAATTTGGCTGTATAACAATAAGTAATTATCAAAAAAGGGAAGGCTATGTAGCAGTAAGGCAGTGAGATGAGGCAGCTACTTATTTGAGGAATGCTCAAATATGTAAAATAAATATACCTTCAAATAAATGTACCTTCTTGTATGTAAATAAATAAATAAATAAATGCTTATTTTATTATATTTACCATAAATGCCATCAAATTCTTCGCCAGAAAAGAGGGAGGCGCTGCAAGCAAACAAAACGACCACCAGGACCGAAGGAGCAGAAACCCCGGCGCCGGAGGAGAGCATGAAGCTCCCCAACCTGACCCCCAGAGACCAATGCCAAAAGGAAAATCACCTTAGAAAAACAATCCCGAACTTAAGGGGCCACAACAAACCGAGCAGAAGACAGAAACGTTAGCACGCGGTCCAAGCACCAGAACGGCTCAGGCTGTGCATGAGCAGGCTGGAGGTGAAACAACGCACGAGACAGCTTGCGAAATGGGGCAGAAGTAACATCAACACCAAAAGCAAGCTGAAGCGGCTCCGCCAATGCTGCACGATACGAGGTGACTGGATTAGGCATAAGATGACGGTCCTGAAACATCCAAGAAAGGACAGAACAACCCTATCAGTCTTAAGAATACCTACGCAGTGATAGAAAAAACTGGAAGGACCACAAGGAAACTTCATACTGCCGCTGAGACGAAGCACGCAGGTGGGAGACCAACAACGATGCCACCTTCACACCATACAAGTGATGATAAACCCAAATCAAAAACACCAGACATGAAGACTCAAGGAAAAGACCGAACCAGCCTTGTACCGGGCCAGACTTATCTGCTGAAAGAGGCGGAGCTGTGGGAAGACCCTCGGGTTCGGACACCGAGCAAGCAGCGCCTGAAACCAAGGCTGGGCCGGCCACCACGAAGCCAGACGGACAACCCGACCCTGGTAAGTCTTCAAGCAAGCAAGGGCCTGGAGCAACAGCTGAATCGGGGGAAAGAGGTAGAGGTAACTCCACCTCGCCCAGTTCTGCCTGAAGACATCGACCCCGACGGCCTCATAGTCGTTGAAGGGCGCCACGTATACCGAGAGACACCTCGACCACGCTGACGCGAGGAGATCCATGTCCGGAGTCCCGAACGTCTGGCACAGCTAACTGAAGGAGTCGGCATTGAATGTCCATTCCGTGGAAAGGAGAAGAAAATGAGGCAGGCCATCCGCCAGGATGTTGAAGCGCCAGGAGAGCCAAACCCCGAGAACTCAGCAGACGAGTCACCCAAAGCAACCAGCCCCAAAGAGCCAAGGACCGCATCAAACCCCCACGGTTCAGACAATGAACCACCGGGGAGCAGTCCGAATGGAGCCGGATCGTTGATCCGCGAGCGACCCGAACCCTCCGGAGCGACATCCACACCGCCGCGAACTCCCGGACCGTGCTGTGAGCCCGACGGAAGGATGGACCCCACCGCCCCTGGCCAGCCTGGTGAGCACTGGTCATAAAACCGAAGCCAAGAGACGACGCATCCATTTACACATCGAGCGAGGGCTCAGCTAAGCGCAAAGGCACTGAACCCCGAAAAACCCGAAGAGGAAGCTGACGATGCAGCAACCAATGCAAAGCCCCCGGAGGCCGAACCCTACGATCGCAAAAGAGGTGGAAGGGCCATCCCCGAAGGAACCAGAACATCTGATAAAGCCACATCCGACCCGGCGGGTAGATCATCATGGCAAAGTTCAGGCTCCTGCACAAACTCTTGAGCAACCGTTGTGTGACCCGAGAACTCCTCAGAAACAGGCGAAGGCGGGACTGCAAGCGAAACAGAACCGCCGAAGGCAGAGACAAGGAAGCGGTGTGAGCGTCCCAAAACAGACCCTGCCAAGACTGAACCTGAGAGGGAACCAGATGGGACTTCCTCCAGTTAACCAAGAACCCGAACCCGGTGAGCTGGGAAAGAACCAAATCCCAAGCGAGCAGACACGCGGACCGGCTGGGAGCCCAAACCAGCCAGTCGTCGAGGTAGGCCAGAACTCGAATACCTAACAGACGCAGGCGGGCCACCATGACCCGAGTAAGGCGTGTGAAAATGGGAGGCGCAAGATTCAACCCGAAGGGAAGACAACGAAAGCAGTAACCTTGACGCCCCACAACAAAACCGAGCCAGTCCCCGAACCCCAGATGAACCGGGATGTGCCAAATACACGTCCTTGAGGTCCTGACAACCCATCCTCCGAATTGACAGTACGTTTTTTATACCAAGTGTAATAAGTACATTTCCTGACTGTCATACATTGTACATTATTGAACTTATGGGGCTGTTACATTTACCTCCCCATTCATTCTCCTCATTTTCTGTTTTTTGACACTCAGAATTTTAGGATGAAGTTTTATAGTTAAGTTTACTATACACAAGTTTTAAATATCAGAAATTTCTTTTTCAGTTTTATTAAACAATAGAGATTTTATACAAAATTTGAAAATATCCCGAGTTACTTCACAATTTATTGAAATATTTTAGTTTTGTTTTATCTGTTTTATAAAACTGTAATATCAATATAGCTATAGGTTAAGTATTAATTGTAATTAAGAAACAATAAAACGCTTATCTTAAAAAACAGAGACGGTTAGGTTAGGTCAATATTTTCTTTTCAGCTTTTCAGGTAAACTCAAATATTCACAATATATTTGACAGTACGATTTAATACTAAGTGAAAATAAGTACAATTCCTGACTGCCATACATAGTACATAATTGCACTTATGGGGCTGATACATTTACCTCCTCATTTTTGGAGGGCAGGCTGATCCTGAATGAGGGCAAGAAACCCACGGGTTCAGACAGGACAAGTTCAGAATGAACCGGAGGTCCTCGCAGTCCCGTTTCAGGATCGGAAACATGCGGGAAACCCACTTGAGGGACGTCATCGTTTCGACCACGCCCAAGCAAACCCACTCCAAGATGACCTGACAGCGCGGGGAAAGAGGCCTGCCCCGCCAGCCCCAAAACCCCCGAGGGAGGAGCAGCCACCCAACGCTACCACAGGCCCCACGAAACGACCCGAAAAGCCCACAAATCGTGGGACCAGGCGCAAGCAAATCGGGCGAGTCGCCCCCTTAATCGCCCCGTCAATGGAACGAACCGCGAAAGGGCCGACACGCCTTGCGAGAACCCCAGCGGCGAACAAGGCAATCCCTGCGCCGATCAGCAACAGCTGGAACCGAAGGCTGCGCCAGCCCCGAATCTGGCACCAAAGGCCTACCCCGACGAAAAGAACCCCGAGCCCTGGCAAGACCTTTCCGGGAAGGCCCCCTTGCGAAACCCCCGGAGCAACAACGACTCAGACATAGGCCGACAACTAACCGAGGACGCCTGCAGGTACTGCACCACAGCAGACTCAGCAAATAGCAACGGAAAAAAGGACCTGCCCCGCCAGCCCCGAAACCCCGAGGGAGGAGCAGCCACCCAACGACAACAAAGAGCCAGGGCCCAAGCGGATTCGAAGGAAAAATCCAGCACCACCTGACGACACGCGAGGCGAGAACCATAGAACCGTGAAACCGCATCACGCAGGATGGGCGCAAAGAGCTTCAACAAAGCAGATGATGCCCGCACCGCTTCCAGGTCCGGCAACACACCGGACCCGGAAACATCCCCAAGCGCCTCCACGTCCAATTCAAGCCAATCTGAGGACAGCTCAAGGAGGGAAAAGAAACACAGGACCGAAGCAAGCAGGCCACGAGTCCGCAACCAAGGCAGCCAAAAGGGAAGGAACCTGCACATGAAGCTGCATGACACCAACATCCCGTGGAAGGGCTGGGGCGAACAAACAAGCATTAAGATGCTCAAAGTCACCCCCCCCCAGGAAAACCTGGAATACCATAGAAGTCTCTCGCCACTCAAACACGCGGGACCGACAGAATGTGTGCCAAGCCTCCAACGAAAAGAGAGGACATTCTACCAACCAGGACGACTCTGGAACTTCATAACAAACCCAGTATGAACCAGAAGATCAGTACATGAAGGAACGCTGATCCATCACAAAAGCATAATCCAGGTCGCGCAGGAGGTAAGCCACCAAGGCTTCCCGCACTTCCGAAGACGAAACATGGGAAGCCGGAAACATCCGAGAAGACGGAACTGAGGAACCCGCGGGATCACGGAACCAAGGAACCCACGGGATCACGGAACCGAGGAACCCACGGGATCACGGAACCGAGGAACCCACGAGATTACGGAACAGAACCTGGGAAGGGGTGGACACCCAAGTTCAATTTGTACGCGGAGGGAGCGAAAGAGAGCCCCTCTCCTTGTAACACCAAGCCCCACTCAGAGGGTAGAAAAACCCAGACGGGGTCCAACGGGGCCCAAGGCCCCCAAGCCAACCCCTCTCCAACCCCGGGAATCTCACCCTGAGGACCAGGGGCCGAGCCGTACCCCTGACCCCCCCACCTTTAAAGAAAAGGCGGGAGCAGCTGAAAAAGCAGGAACGAAGGGGGTCCACTGGCCAAACTCAGAAGCTGTGGCAGAAGGACCAGGCTCGAATGCCTCCGCTGCAGACCCAGAAGGGGACACCCCCCAGACCGCTCGAGTCTCCAAACCAACTAAACCCTGCCCCGACTCCGAAATTCTCAGACGTTTCGAAGCTGGATGCAAGGGGAGGGGGGACTGAATGAATGACAGAAGGGGAAGGACTAGGAGGGGCGGATGGAACTAGAGCCGAAGCGACTCCTACCCCCAAGTTTGGGTCCCTATAACTAAAACAGGGCAGTCTCGGGGCATCTGGGGCAGCAACCAACCTAGCGCATTGCAGCAACCTAAATCTAGCATGCAACGCCTCAGCTGCCCGCACCCGCATATCAGGCCCAGTAGCCTGGTGAACTGGAGTACGTACAGACAACACACATCGCACGACTCAGGGTCAAAACAATCACCGACCCAACAGGCAGCATGGAGGAGGCAAAATCATTGAGTGTCCCCTAGAGACAAGGGGACAGAGCAACCTTCAAATTCGCAAGAAGCGAGAGGGGACTCAGGGGTCACATTCATCGGACCACGTAGCCCCTATGGGGTTTCCCAGGGCCCTTAACCTTGGAGACACGCTAAGGTAAGCCCAGGCAGGGTACTGTGAACTGGCTCCCAATCTATTAACAAATTTCTAGCTAAACACAGATGCCGAAGAAATATAAGAAAATTCACTTTCGCGAACAGAGTGGTAGACGGTTGGAACAAGTTAGGGGAGAAGGTGGTGGAGGCCAAGACCGTCAGTAGTTTCAAAGCGTTATATGACAAAGAGTGCTGGGAAGACGGGACACCACGAGCATAGCTCTCATCCTGTAACTACACTTAGGTAATTACACTTAGATAATTACATACACGTGAAAAGAAAATTACAAGCCAGTGTAATTAAGAAAATTACCCCAGTGGGCAGAGAGCACCACGCCGGCCAGGCGAAGAAGGCACAAAACTGCATCAAAAGGCCCACCTCGACAACAAAACCCCAAAGTCCCAGCACGACCACAATACGTGCCAAGACCCAAAAAGATCAGTCTGCAAGCAATGAAGACCCCAGAACCCCAGAAGAAAGAACTGGGTCAAACACGAGGAAACAAAACCCCCTGAACCCACAAACGGGGCCCAAGAGGAAGAAACCTCTGGAATGAAACCAAAGGAACCCGGAATCGAACCCGGGGGAGTCCAAACCACCACATTTGCTGGCGGAGATACACCACAGAAAGGCAAAGCACAGCCCCAGACAGAACCCCCCAGGGAAACAGTCAAAACAGACCGAAAACCGAAGGACAAGGTGTGGGAGCAAGCATAACAGACAGGGACACTGAGCCCAAACCCTAAGGCCCAGACCCAAAACAGACAATGGAAAACCCGGTGTAAAATTAACACTCAAATGTTCCCAGAGGAACAGAAAACGGGCAGAAAACACCAGAAAAGCAAAGAAACGACAACAGAAGAATAAAACCCCTGAAAAAAGGTGAAAAAACTCACCCAAGACGCTCGCTCGCACACCCAGGTGCATGTAAACAAACCGCAACGCCACCCTGGTGGCCACGCAGAAGAAAATGGCCACCAGAACAGAGGGCTGTGACCGACGCAAAAGATACGAAAACACGCCAGCAAAAGTGGGAAGCAAGCAGACTGGATGGGCGAAAAACTCCGCCCAGAAGCAGAAAACCCAGGCAGGGGCAAACCGCCCCAGAACTGCTAGCAGGCATCCCCCACAGCCCCGGGAACCCGCAACAGAGGCACCGGGGCAGAGCCGTCCTCCAAGCCCTCCGCCCTTAAAGAAAAGGAAGACCCATGGGAAAGGCAGCAAGAAAGGGCCACTGGTTAGATCCAGAAGCCTTGGCAGAAGGAACAGGCTCGAAAACCTCCGTCCCCAACTTGAACGGGGCAGCCCCTGAAACTGCCCGAGTCTCGGCCCCAACTAAACCCCGCCATGACCCCGAAACGCGCAAACGGTCCGGAGCCGGGAACAGAGAGGGAAAGGGGTGAACAGCACCTAACCAAAACGGGGCGGCCCCGGGGCATTCGAGTGGGAAACCAACCTAGCATGTTGCAGCAACCTAACCTAGCTTGCAACACGGATGCCGCCTGTACTCTGAACAGTAATAACATCAGGAGAGTACTGGAGAACAAGCAGAGAATATCTCTCGCAAGACTCAGGGTCAAGGTGTCAGTAACCCAACAGGCAACATGACAGAGATAAAAGTGGCGACTGTCACCCGGAGACAAGGGCACAGCAACCAACGATCCCGTACAAGACGGGTTGGAACCCGGAAGACACATTCAATGGTCCCCCGAGCCCCGACAGGGGTTTCTACGGCCCGTAGGTTAACAACTACGGGAAGCCTGAGCAAGGTGTTGCTAACCGGTTAACCCTCAAACCGCTAGGGGCCCAAATGGAATTCACACCCACAGGCGCAACAAAAAAAAAAAATAAAAAAAATTCTTTCGTCTTATAGAAGTGTTTATTTTTGTTCCCCGATCACAGAAAAAATAACAAAAAAATCGTAGGTGGCATATTTTAGCCACAGTAGGGTAGGGAAGTGTGGCAAAAAAGGGGCGTTGGCAGAGCCTTCGCCAGACGAGGTCTACTCCGCCCGAGCTGTCAGACGGCAGTTGCCACAAATATATTATTACCTTATTATTTCAATGTCTCTGATTGATTTTTTCTTAGTTTTTTGCAGTAATATTATTCCATACAGTGAATTGTGGTATATTTATATTATAAAATGTGTGAACCATCGCTGTACTCAAAATTATGGTGTGCATATAAGTGATTCAATTATTATGTTCATAAAACAATAAACAAATAGTTTTGCTGTTGTTACACTATATACACAGGTTATATATAAGTATCTGCATGTTTTGTTCACCATAACGAACTACTAAGTTGGTCTTGTGAGTCAAAAAGCAACGAGGAGTGGCCGCCACACACCAGCGAGCCACTCACTGCCACTCCCTCCCTCAACACCACCTCACTCACCCTCATTCACCTCCCACAATACTGTATTTGCATTTATTCACTATACACAGATGTTATATATACGTATTTACATGTTTTGTTCACCATAACTGTACATCTAAGCTTGTATGGTGAGTAAAGGCACAAAGACGTAGCTACTATATGATAAAGAGTGCTGGGAAGACGGGACACCACGAGCGTAGCTCTCATCCTGTAACTACACTTAGGTAATGACACTTAGGTAATTACTCCACAGTCAGCTGATCGGCGGCCGCCCTCAAGGCCAGACGCACTAATATTTCTCCTCCAACACTATTGGTTGTGGTGTTATTACGCTATATACACACATTATATATAAGTATCTACCTGTTTTATTCACCATACCTGTACAAATAAGCTGGTATGGTGCCCAAAGACCATAGTGGCCACCAGTAAACAACATGCCAAGTCGTGCAGACGACGCTCCTCCCTCACCAAAATGGCGGCTCCCAACCTACTCCTTTCGCTGTTATCTCACACTATACATATGTTATATATAAGTATCTACATTTGTGTTCACCATAGCGAACCACTAAGCTGGTATGGTGAGTGCAGTCAATAAATGGTGGCCACACACAGTCAGAAGACGACGCCCACAGCCGTACTCCTCCCTCCATCGAGCACAGCGCTAAATATCACCACAATCAAGCTGTTATCAGAAGCCTGGTCAGTTTTATCAGTCAGGGGGCTTCAGTAATACTATCACTGCTAAATAATAGCAGTATCATTTATATTATGGCATTTGTAGGCGATGCTGTGGTCACAAGCTGAACAGCGGTGCTGTGAGCTCGTGCTGCGTGCGCCAGCCTTGGTGGCTTGCTCAATACTGACACTCTCACACCCAAGAATGTTGGGCTGGATTTTTTTTCTAGGTGGCATTTGGCAACTATCAGTCGTGGCTGTACTATAGCTGCCCCTATCCCAGGCGGGGCGTTTAAATTATAGCGCTAGACACGAAATCATATATAAATGATGTGCGCGGTTTCGGTTTTGTCACTGATATCATTTATATATGATATGTGCGGTTTGAGGGTTAAGAAACCCAAAACTAACAAAGGGGTAGAGGACAACACTGAAAACCCTTGCGATGTGTACAATCACGGGGGCCTAGCAGAGGGCCACCAAACACTACCAGTGGAACTATAGCCAAACTAGGCAGACCCCCACCAGGCAAACGAAAATAAAAACAAAAGAAAAACCCCGCCAAAGTACACCGTCTCTAGAGGGAACAGGAACCGGTCGCCGCTTAGGTGGCAGGTCGCAGAACACCAGCACGCCCTAACCAGCACAATACCAATCCCTACCCAGGGCCAAACAAGGGGCCCCAAGGGTGAAGCAAATGCCGAGCAGCAAGAACCTCTATGGGAATGGTTCCCGAACACCCCAGGGAAGATAACCCTGTCACACAAGGGCAGTACTCACAGGGCGCTTAGGGAAGGAAGCCGCTAAGCGCATGCAGCCCTGGTACTGATGAGGAACACCTGGCCACCGCACAATACAACACAGCAGTGAACGCCACACAAGGCAAACACTGCCTAGGAAACTGAGGCCAGAGAAGCATATATCCCGGTTGACATTAGCTTACGAATTGATGCTAGGCAGCCGGCGTGGTGAAGTCCAGGGCTTCCCCTCCCCCTCTCGGGGCGGTAGCGCGGCACGGACAATCAGCGCGGCAGTAAAGTGTGATGTTTCCTTGCGATTGTAGAGAGTTTCTACCTCTCTGTTCTGATTTTTGTTTTAGTTTTTTACCATGTGTGGTTTGTTTTGTTATGCCTACCTTTCTGGGTGCCTAACCCTGGACGATGGCAGATAAGGAAAACCCCAACGACAAGGGGGTTTTCCAGGGCCATTGCTCCCTGAAACCTCTCTGAAGGGGCCAGGTTCTGTTGCTGGTCCCTGGTAGGTCTGAACTCCTTAGCTAATGTCCCGGTCTAATATAACATACATTAGCCCGTTAAGCTCCAGGGAACCGTAGGGGCTCCCCACAGAAAACCAGTGAAAACTGTCCACCAGAAGGAGGGAGGGTTGCCAGGGAACCTGCGGGTCTAACCCAGAAAATGGTGAGGAGAGGTCAGAAGAGCCAAACCTGACTAGAACTCAGCAGACGAATCTCCCAAAGCGACCAGCCCCAAAAAGCCAAGGACCGCATCGAAATTAACCCCCTGAAGGAGGAGGGGCGACCCAACACCACTGCAGGCCACAAGAAACGACCTAAAAAGCCCATGAATTTTGAGACCAGGCATGAGCAAACAGTACGAGCCTCCCCATAGCCCTGTCAATGGGACGAACCATGAAAGGGCCAACGTCCCTTACGTAAAGCCGACTTAGGTGCAGAGTGATCACAGCGCTGATCAGTCGTTGTCAGTTCCGAAGGCTGTGCCAGCTCCGAAACTGGCACCATTGGCCTACCATGATGGGAGGAACCTCGAGCCCTGGCACGACCCTTCCAGGAAGGCCCCCCACGGGGATCCCCCAGACAACCAGGAAGGCCCCCCACGGGGTCCCCCAGACAACCAGGAAGGCCCCCCACGGGGATCCCCAAGACAACCAACAAGTCCGACATGGGACGACAACTAGAAGCCATCTTCAAATACTGCACCACTGCAGACTCTGCAAACAGCAAAGGACAAAAAGGCGTAGAGAACCCAAGAGCCAGGGTCCAAGCGAATTCCAAGGACTGAGCGAGCACCGCCTGATGGCATGCAAGACGAGAAGCAAAGAACAGAGAGACCGCCTGCCACAGGATCGGAGAAAACAGCTCCAACAGAGCAGTTGACACCCAGACTGCCGAGACCAGAGCACCAAACCCAGGCTCGGCCCCAAGCACCATTACGTCTTCCTCTAGGCAATCTGAAGATAGCTCGAGAAGGGAAAAGAAACGCAAGACCAAAGCCAAAAGGCCATGGGCGCACAAGTCCCCAGCAACCAGGGCAGTCAAAAAGAAGGGAACCTGCACATGAATCTGTACCAGGCCGACATTCTGAGGAAGGGTAGGGGCAAACAAACATGCATTGAGGCGCTTGAACTCACTCCAAGGTAAACCTGAACAACCGTAAAGGCCTCTCACCACTCATGTGTGCAGGACCGACAGAACGTATGCCACACCTTCAACGAAGACATAGGACATTTTGCTAACCAGAACGACTCCGGAACCTCGTAAAGCACCTAGTAAGGAAAAGAAGAACCGAACTGAAAAGAGGCAGGATTCATTATTGAGGCACAATCCGGGTCACACAGGAGGCAAGCTGCAATGGCCTCCTGCACCTCATGAGGCAAGATGCGGGAGGCCGAAAATCTCCAGAAAGTCGGGACCGAAGTACCCAAGGAACTTGGAACTGAACTCGGGAAGGGGTTGATGCCATATAAAACTCGTACAAAGAGGGTGGATAAGAATACCCCAACCCCAGCAACAACAAGCTCAGAGGGTACCAAAACCCAAGCAGGGTCAAACAGAGACCAAGCTCACCAGGTCAGCCCCTCTCCCACCCCGAGAACTTCCACATCAGGATCCAGGGCCGAGCCGTCCTCCAAACCCTCTGCCTCAAAAGAAAAGGCAGAAGCCGCCGGAAAAGCAGGAACGAAGAGGGGGCCCATTGGTCAGACCCGGAAGCACCGACTAGAGGAATGGGTTTGAATGCCTCCGTCGCCACACCAGATGGGGCATCCCCCAAAATTGCCCAAGTCTCACCACCAACTAGACCCTGCCCAACTCTGAAACCCTCAGACACTTCGAAGCCGGAAGCAGGGGGTGGAGAAACGGGACAAACAACAGCAGGGAAAGGACTAGGGGGGCACGTACAAAACCAAAGTCGAGGTGACTAACACCCCCACAAGTCTGGGTCCCTATATCTAAAGTGGTGAGCAATCAACCTAGTGCGCTGCAGCAACCTATAACATGCATGCAACGCCGAGGCTGCCTGCACTCAAACATCATGATCAGTAGACTGGGTAAAGTATAGTACATGCAAGCAACACCACTCGCAGGACTCCAGGTCGAAGGTGTCACTGACCCAACAGGCAGTATGACAGAGGCAGAAGAGGTGATTGTCACCCTGAGACAAGGGGACAGAGCAACCCTCAAACTTGCACAAATCGAGATGGGACCGAAAGGATGCATCCATCAGCCCACTGAGCTCCAGCGGGAGTTTTCAGGGCCCTTAGGTGCTCTGCTAAGGGAAGTCCAGGCAAGGTACTGCTAACCGGCACCCCAAACTACCAAGCGAACAGCTAAAAGCTGAACCCCCAGGTTCAGCTAAGTACACATACAGGGACCTAGGCAGAGGACCACCAAGAATACAAAATAATAGTAAGAGTCAACACTACCAAGGGGCAGACCCTCCACCAGGCAGAAAACAAAAAGAAAAGACTAACCCCATACAAGGACGATGTTCCAGGCAGAACAGAGCCGGCTGCTGGATTATGGTGAAAACTAGCTGCACAGTACCCTGTACCCCTACCAGTGACGAAGCTACCTCCTACCCAGAGGCAAATAGGGGTGCATGAAAGACCCCAGCCGACTCCAAGGGCGGGCAATCACCGAGCAGCAAAAGGCCACAGCGAAAGAAGGTCTCCAGAGACCAAAAGACAATTAAGTGAGAAGGTGGTGGAGGCCAAGACCGTCAGTAGTTTCAAAGCGTTATATGACAAAGAGTGCTGGGAAGACGGGACACCACGAGCGTAGCTCTCATCCTGTAACTACACTTAGGTAATTACAAAAATGGAATCAGTATAGGAAGAGGCCAAACCCCCAAACATACCAGCGATACAAAGATGCGAGAAACTACTATACGGCAGTAAAGAGAGAGGCAAAAAGAAATTTTGAAAAAGGGATAGCGGATAAATGTAAATCAGAACCAGGCCTATTCTATAAATTCATAAACAACAATCTGCAGGTAAAGGATAATATCCAGAGGTTGAAAATGGGAAACAGATTCACGGAAAATGAAAAGGAACTGTGTGAAACATTAAATGAAAAGTTCCAAAGTGTGTTTGTACAAAATGAAATCTTCAGAGAACCAGACACAATAAGAATTCCAGAGAACAACATAGAGCATATAGAGGTGTTTAGAGATGAAGTGAGAAATATGCTAAAGGAGCTCGGTAAGAACAAAGCAGTTGGCCCAGATGGAGATTCACCATGGGTTCTGAGAGATTGTGCATCTGAGCTCAGCATTCCACTTCACCAGATCTTTCAGGCATCCCTGTGTACAGGAATCGTAGCAGACGTGTGGAAACAGGCTAACATAATACCAATCTACAAAAGTGGCAGCAGGGAAGACCCCCTCAATTATAGACCTGTATCACTGACAAGTGTAATAAGTGAAAGTATTGGAAAAACTAATCAAAACAAAATGGGTAGAATACCTGGAGAGAAATTATATAATATCAGACAGACAGTATGGTTTTTGATCTGGAAGATCCTGTGTATCGAATTTACTCAGGTTCTATGATCGAGCCACAGAGATATTACAGGAAAGAGATGGTTGGGTTGACTGCATCTATCTGGACCCAAAAAAGGCTTTTGACAAAGTTCCACATAAGAGGATGTTCTGGAAACTGGAAAATATTGGAGGGGTGACAGGTAAGCTTCTAACATGGATGAAAAATTTTCTGACTGACAGAAAAATGAGGGCAGTAATCAGAGGCAAGGTATTGGACTGGAGAAATGTCACAAGGAGTACCACAGGGTTCAGTTCTTGCACCAGTGATGTTTATTGTCTACATAAATGATCTACCAGTTGGTATACAGAACTATATGAACATGTTTGCTGATGATGCTAAGATAATAGGAAGGATAAGAACTTAGATGATTGTCATGCCCTTCAAGATGACCTGGACAAAATAAGTATATGGAGCAACACTTGGCAAACGGAATTTAATGTTAATAAATGCCATGTCATGGAATGTGGAATAGGAGAACATAGACCCCACACAACCTATATATTATGTGAGAAATCTTTAAAGAATTCTGATAAAGAAAGAGATCTAGGGGTGGTTCTAGATAGAAAACTATCACCTGAGGACACATAAAGAACGTTGTGCGAGGAGCCTATGCCACGCTTTCTAACTTCAGAATTGCTTTTAAATACATGGATGGCGATATACTAAAGAAATTGTTCACGACTTTTGTTAGGCCAAAGCTAGAATATGCAGCGTTGTGTGGTGCCCATATCTTAAGAAGCACATCAACAAACTGGAAAAGGTGCAAAGACATGCTACTAAGTGGCTCCCAGAACTGAAGGGCAAGAGCTACGAGGAGAGGTTAGAGGCATTAAATATGCCAAAACTAGAAGACAGAAGAAAAAGAGGTGATATGATCACTACATACAAAATAGTAACAGGAATTGATAAATCGATAGGGAAGATTTCCTGAGACCTGGAACTTCAAGAACAAGAGGTCATAGATTTAAACTAGCTAAACACAGATGCCGAAGAAATATAAGAAAATTCACTTTCGCAAACAGAGTGGTAGACGGTTGGAACAAGTTAGGTGAGAAGGTGGTGGAGGCCAAGACCGTCAGTAGTTTCAAAGCGTTATATGACAAAGAGTGCTGGGAAGACGGGACACCACGAGCGTAGCTCTCATCCTGTAACTACACTTAGGTATTACACCACACCACACACACACACACACACAAACCACACACACACAAACACACACACACACACAAACAAACACCCACACACACACACCACACACTGTGGAAGGGTAACCCCAAGCCCAGGGAAGTACTTACGGGCATATAGGGAAGCGAAAACCTAACCATGCAGCCCGAGTACTGAACCTCGCTCCTAGGATCACCAAGCCACCACCATAGAAGACAGATGCACCACCTAGAAGAACAGACACCACACTCTAGTACAGTACTGAACAACTACTGGAGCCAAAGCACACCACCAGTACCTTTAGCACAACCTACAAGAACTGGGGGATGTGGATTGCCGTCGGGGATGTCTGGTCTCCCCTTTCCCCCTCCGGGGAGGGAAGGGGAGCTAGCGCAGACAGTGTAAAAAAGACACTTCGCATTGACGTGTTACGTCATGACTAGTTTCCTCGGTATGTTTTTGAGGGAGTTCTAATCCCCATAGGTCGGACGTAGGTCGCAATTTAACAAGAATATGGGTTTGTTTGGGACCTTAACATTTCGGGTGCCTAACTCCAGTCGATGGCAGACATTGTATGCTTCCAACCACACGGGTATCTATAGGCCATTGCCCCTCATGCCCCTGAAGAGCCGGTTGTTGAATCGTGGATCCCCAGGTAGGCCCACAGAACCCCAACACATGACTGATGCAAGCTGAGACATTTTAGCATATCAGCCTGTATAGTTCCGGGGAGCCAAGACAGGGTCTCCCCCCAGAAAAAGGTGCATTAACCTGGCAAGTGGCAGCACCACAGGTATCAACTGAAAGCAGAGATAGGCAACTGCAACACATGATCAAAGGTGCCACAGGTTTGTCAGGACCCAGAACAACTGCAAGACACTAGGCGTTAAGATCCCGAATAACCAGTAAAACTCTTTGTGCTCAGAAAGTGACCCAAGAACATGCCAAAACACACTTCACAGCCTACTAGACAGGTGGCAGAACAACGGGGCAGAAGGGACAGATTGCAGGCTGGCAAAAGTAGGGGCCACAGCAAGACTGAGAACCGATCTTGTGTGGCCAGTGTGGAAGACTAAATGTAACCTGAGCTGTCACCACTGGTGTTCTGGGATGTACATCACAAATCGGATGTTGTATTCCACGAGCAAACTCAGCTTTTGAGTTTCTATGTTGCTTTTTTATTGTCAAATAAGGAGAGTATTGGGGTTTGTCTACATTATAAGGCCTGTAACTATCTGGCAATTGGACTATGTAAATGAGTAGATCTTTCGTGAATAGGAGGGTCCTTTGGCCTCTTGAACCACTCACCATTGCCTGGGTGTTGGTCAAGGCCTGCTGCACGAGTCCAAAGGCCGGGAGTTTTGGAAATTTTAGTGGTACCAGAAAACAATGCAGCAGGAACTACAAGGCCGAACCAAGAGGGTGTTTCATTACATTTAACATTAAAAATAAAAAACAGCGTTGAATATTATGAAACACCATTTTCTGGGCGAGACTCGGAGCTCCTTGGGAAAGGGGGCATACAGTATGAACCTAATGTAGACTTTGGCATCATCATGTTAGAAGTTCTGTTGGGCCTACTGGGGCAACAGCCGGACGCCTTTGCCCCCTCAGAGATGCATGGGAAGCAATGGCCTACAGAAACCCAC
>WNGS01003267.1:221626-234153 GCA_020271785.1 Procambarus virginalis
GTGATGATTATTATGGTGGGTCCTCAGGTGCCTTTTCTATCTAAAACCACCCTAGATCCCTTTCTTTATCCAAATTCTTTAAAGATTTCTCACATAATTTATAGGGTTGTGTGGGGTCTATGTTTTCACCAATTCCACATTCCATAACATGGATTTATGTGAATAAAGTCCATGTTATGGAATGTGGAATCGGAGAAATAGACCCACACAACACCTATATATTATGTTGAAAATCTTTTAATAGAACTTCTGATAAAGAAGTGATCTAGGGGTGGTTTTAGATAGAAACTATCACCTGAGGATCCAAAAACATCTAATAGAATCATTGTGCGAGGAACCTGATGCTACGTTTCGAACTCTAAGAATTGCTTTTAAATGCACATGGATGGAGAAATACTAAAGAAATTGTTCACGACGTTTATTAGACCAAACTGGAATAGGCAGCGGTTGTTATGGTGACCTTATCTTAAGAAGGAACGGTAGGAAGTGGGGCTGGAAGGGGAGGGGGGGTGCGGTGGGAGAACGGGATAGTATGGAGTGGGGAGGACTGATAGGTAAACTGGCAGGCAAAGTCGTACAGATGTCCTAGCTGTATTACAAAAATCCTTAAAAACGTGGAAGCCAGTCCCTTTGACCCACTTGATCACTGTGAGCTAGGGCCAGAATCTGCTCACAATGCAAAAGGAAAGATTGGGGATTACATTACCCCAAATTACAAAACCAAGAACAAAAAAAAAAAAATGCCAGAACAAAAGTTGGGTAAAATAAACAAAGCTACCTGCGTGAAAAATAAAACCTGAAGCCACAAGGCAATGATCATGTGCTGAGAGGCATTATGACCCTAAACGTGAAGCAACCACGCTCCACCAGATTGCAGCCCTGGTTTTGCCCAGTCACTCGTCCATCTTTCTCTTGATGCAGTTAAGGGGTACCCTCTGTTGGACCTTGGCATCTCCATTTTTTCAGCAGTTGTCAAGCTAGTGGCTGTTGGCTATCCCTAGAACAGTAATGTGAGGGGGCCATTACTGTATATATTTAACAATTGTTTTATGATTGGATGCGAGTAGAACTATACACAACATTACACATGTTATTTTGATCTGGTTTGGTGTGCTAGAATTTTTTCTTGGTGGCCAGGGTTACATTTACCCTCGCTCTGAATACTTTTGGGGTTTCTACCCTACAAGTTGTAGAGATTTTATGTAGTTGGTCGTGTGCTTGTCTAAGACTCTCATGCATTCTGGGAGGGTGACTCTTATTCATGACTTCACTCACCTTGCTCTATCACCAATAGGTTAGGGTTTTGGTGCAATTTGCAATGAGCTCGACCCTCCACCTGTTGCTGCCATAGCTCGCTCCCCTGTTGTGAGGGAGATTATGTTTGTTGCTTCTCCTCTTACGCCATTGAGAGCTACTGAAGGCATGTGTTGTAGCCCTATGGTGTCCCGTGTCCTGGCAGCTGTGAGTTTTTCCTTGGTTGGATCCTGGTGATATCTGGATTATGGATGGCTTGATAGGCTGTAGCCACCTTGCCCTGCTGTCCCCTAACTGCTGAAGGAGCACTTGCTCTTAAGAGTAGTTGGCCCCTCTCTGCAACCCTATTCCCACACATTCCTCCTCTTAGCTCCATCTCTGGGTATGACCCAGATTCCTAATTTTTTCCCAGCTTCTTGGCCCTGCACTGTTGAGACACCACCTATTCTTCTGCTACTGTACCAACAACCTACCTTTGACCCTTTTTGGGGGGGGGAAGCTGTCATCCCTGTGGTTTTGTGGTGTATTTCAGGGGGGTTGGAAGTTTTTCCTGATTGGTGCTTCTTCATGTTTGGCCCTGCAGGCCAGCCCAGAACCCACCTCTTTTCCCGAGGAACCTACCCAGCTTTGGAAGGGGCTTCCCATGGCGGACTTCTTTGCTAAGAGAGAGGGGTTTTTATTGTCCAGCCACCCAAGAACCTCCCCTCCCAGGAAAGGATGTTCCAAAGCTGGTTACTATACAGCTTGAAGTTTAGAGTGCTCCTGCTTCCTATCCAGCTCACTGTGCACTAGCAATTTATTTCTTGTTTGTGTTAGAGAAATGTATGGGTCACCATGCATGGTTATGTTACCACCCACCGGTACCCGTCACTGTTCGTGCGAACCTATCCATCACTGATAGCCCTCGATTGGCAACCTTCTGCTTGTGTGGGATGGTATCCGAAGTAAAGTGGATGGTTCATTATAGACCACCTGAATTAATCAGCTCGTCTAGGTAAGCCCTCCTAGTTTGACATGAAGTAAAGTGTCATTGGGAGTTGTGTCCTATCAGTCCCTGGGATAGCCCTTCAAGTGTTGGCCATGTATCCGTTCCAGTTACCCTTGAGTTGCTTGCCTATGTGCTGTTGCCTCCCCTTGTTTTGCGGCTCTGTGGTGGAGGGCAGGGAACAAAGTTAGTTCGGATTTTTATGACTACCATGTCACCTGAGGTGACAAACTTCGATGATTACCAGGACCTTTCACACCTCTTTCAGGCAGTCTTATAATTCAGCTGTTGTATCCCTCATGACCCTCAGGAATTTTGTTTGCAGAAATGAACCTCATCCTCTCCGCCAATATACCATCTCTTTTCCAGGAATAATCGTATATTGGTGACTCTCGACCTCTACTACTACATACGACCTTTGTCTTTCTCCACGGAGGATCTTTGTTGCTGCTGAGCTTTGGAGTCAGTATAGTGCTCATGCATCCCCTCGCGTCTTTCCTCTTTTTGCAATAAGTTCTGCTTGCAGGTGTCTTTAGTGGTTCCCCTTCCTTTGGGTTCTCATTTCAAGACACTCTAAAGACTCTGCAGCAGACTGATTGCAGAAAGGAGGGAAGCACAGGGAGATACAAATCACTATACCCGACCCTGGAGCTCGACATGCAGCTGAGATCCTCCGTGATACAAGTACTTGGTAGTAAGTAGAGTGAGAGGTCACTAATATACGTCATCCTAAAAAGATATTAGTACATTGCAAAAATGAACCTCGATCTTTTCCGACTAAACAAAATTCTTGAGGGTCATGAGGAATACGACAGCCGAATTAAAGACTAAAGTAAACAAACTGATCGAAACTGTCAACGAGAAAAAGTCTGGACATCACCTATCAAAATCACTGGAGAAGACAAACCCTGGCTATGCATACGGAAACATCAAAACTCATAAACCTGGGAACTCACTGAGGCCAAGCATTAATCAGATTCCAGCACCCATGTACAGACTGGCTAAGCGACCTCTCCGCTGCTGGCACCCGCTCCCACCAAGTTGTGTTTTACAGCCTAAGAGATTTCGTTGACCTATTGAAAGGATAACGGGCCACAGGTGGGTAAGAGCCTCCTGGACCGATGGTAGTTACTGTTCACTTAATGTGCCGTGGACGAGGCTGTTAAAACGATGAGGGCAGGGTGTATCTCTATCTGACTAGCACTCCTCTGTATATACCAGAGAACATATTAAGAAAACTGCTTGAAGCTTGCACGTAAGAGGCACCCTTCCTATGTTTTTTACTGATGGACACATGCATAAGCAAGTGGACGGCTTTGCCATGGCTCCCCGCTGGTGTCTTGTGTCACAAACTTTCTACATGGACACTATTAGCAGAGAGTTCGGTTAGGTTAGACCTAAAAACCAAAAACACAAACAAGACAAATCCACACCCCAACCCGCCATCGACATTATTCATTTTTTTATTACAACACGTCTTTGTTTTAACAGAACTCTTCCTCGGGGAAATAACGAGCTCCACCGGTTCTACTTCAAGAATTTCCTTATCAATTTTTTCAGACGTAGGAGTCTCAGGGTTTAATCTTATATCCACACGAGAGTCAATTTGTTCAACACAGCAGACAAACTCCAAAAATGTTTCCAATTTTCCTCCCTCACCCCCCCTATCCTAATGTTCTGTCTTATCTTCTTTTCGTCGCTCTTCTCTTCTTCTAGCGTATTCGCTGACTACCCCTCCCCGTTCCTTATCGCCAATTTCTCCAGAGCGCCTCTGAAGGTAGATCCGTGAGTAATTTTGTTTCGCTCATCCTAAATTCTACCACCCTCTTTCTATTACCTGTCACTTGAGCCTTTTCCAAAAAATATGGGATGGGAAGGGGGGGTAAAAAGGAGAGTGGGGGAGGGTGGAGGGGTAGACGGACCCAAGTAAAGAATAGGAATTAAAAGGGAAAATGAGAGGGAGGAAGGGTAAACATTGCTGGAAGACTATAATAGACCACTTAATCTATTGCCCAACCGAACGCGCGTGTCCTCATAATTTATAGTTAGAGTGTAGGGATATATCACAGATGTGCTCACTGGACGAGAGCTAGGGAAGTGGATAAGGAAGTGAAGTTCCTACAACGGTCTGACTGCTGGATCCCATGCGAGCAGAGTAACTCCTAGACCCCTCGTCTTTTTTTTTCCGTCATTATTATTTATACATTTGAGATGATGTCTCCTCCGCCCGCTCTTGTGTCCCTCCTGGTTTCTCCCACTATGGTGTGTCGCCGATCTATACACAAAGGTGGCACGTTGTGCAACAGGCAATTGAACACTATACACATACTCTTCTCTTCCAATAAAAAAATTTGGTTCGATGAAATTTCTTCCATGGCCGCACAAAGCAGAGAAAAGCCCAAAAAGAGATCATTGAGAAGAATGTTACCCAAACTGACATCAACACAAGATAAAACTAAACATATATATATTATAAGTAGTCGGAAAACTGCCCCAACCTGCTAATGGAGAATTCTCCCAACACCAAGAAAAACATCTTGAAAGAGACCAACATTGTTTACACCTTTACATCCCCACTTGGGGATTGTCAGGCCCAACGAACTCAGTATATAGGCAAAGACAACAAACATCCCTCTCTGGGCGATTAACAATGCACAAACAACAGGGCTCCATCAAAGGAACATATAATCACCACACACAACGAGACTATCACCAGGGATATTTTGACGAGCAACACTGAAATAATTGATAGATACAATGGCAATAGAAGATTAGACATAAGTGAAGCGCTGCATATCAAGAACTCTAGACCAGCCATCACTAACCAGCTAATACACAATACACTCTATCCACTTCAAACCCTCAGGCCAATGCAGAAGCCTGGACCAAATGACCCTAAAGGAACAGAAGCAGTCAGAAGAACATAAGGCTGCAAAAATGTCACACACTCTATGTTGATATATTTCATACCGTATTAATATTGTTCCCACTTGTAATGTCATTCACCATATGTCACCTTACCATAAGAGAATATAACCAGGTGCTAAGCACGTTAGAATTTATCTTTGAAAATGTGAGGCGAGACCTTACAAAATGCATCACTAGGTGTCAGACCCAAATGATAAGTGAAGTGAATTATCAGGGGGGGAAAGCGCAAAGCTATTAAGACTATGTAGCACTGGGAAAAGGATCAGGATATGATTTGGGATGGGACGGGGGAGGGGGAGGAATGGGGCCTCAACCACTTGGACGGTCCGGGGATAAAGTAAAAGTAAGTAAAAAATGTAAATGTAAAAATGGAATTTTGGAGAGTTATGTTTTTCTTCGCGAAGCAGGAAGTTGAAAAATTAAGGAATATAAAGAAGATTCGTGCCAGAATCATAAATCTAAAACACTTTGCCATTTTCAGAGGTCTAAAATGTGTTTTTACAAAGAATGACTGCTATCAAAATATACTAGTATATATATATATGTATATATTTAATCTATTGCACCTTACCCCAACCAACCCAATAAGAGAAGGGTTGGGGTACGTCTCATTTCCTGTTGTAACCTCAATCGGTGTTGGGGGGGTAAGTGTATGTAAACAAGACCTCCATGTCCTTAATTCCATTAGTGCTGTGACTCGCACACTGTAGTTGCCATTGGTTCCTAAATACTGATGTAAATTTATTAGGTGTGTTATGGATATAAAGGGGAATACGTACTGTATAGCTTAAAATAATTTTTTTCCCTTATGTCTCAATTTTTGTGTGAAATTACTCAGTTGTCCTCAAATCATTATCCCAAGACATGGTCAGATACAGAACTAAATTATATTATTTTCTTTGTTTCTGGAAGCCTTGCTATCTGTTTTCCAAATAACTAACAGAGGACTCCAAATAAACTTGCCATATTGTGTCTTTAAATGTCTAAACTTATAGGCCACCCAATTGATGACACAGGTTTGCCATGCACACAAAAATTTGTGCTGTACCTTCAAACTACAAATGCTAATTAGCAATGCAAGGAATGTTTACTAGTGCTTTGGAACCTACTGGTATAAACTGTATTACCGCCCCCACCCCCCCACCAAGATGGTAACACCCTAAACCAAGAGGAAGGTTGGAGGGCCAGGCTAGCCCACTTTAGGCCTAGACCACCCAAGCAATATCAGGGAAGAGGGGATCTCGCTGTGTGGTTGGAAGCTTCTGTGTCTGCCATCAACCGGGTCAGGCACCCAGAAAGGTAAGCATCCCAAAAGAAACCCTATTCTGGTGAAAATATTGCTACCAAAAGCCGAACAAGTGGATAGAACTCTCCTAAAAGAAACAGAGCAACGAACATGTCACACGTCGCTGTGACACTGTCTGCGCAGCTTCACCTTTCCTGGGAGGGGAAGGGGGAGCCCCAGACCCCCACACTTGCTGCTATCCACCCGTCAGTTCTGAGGCTGGATGTCAAAACACACGAAAAAACCGCCGCCCAGAGGGAGGGAGGGATGCCAGGGAGCCTCCGGGTCTCACCCAGAAAATGGCATTTCATTACATTCAACGCTGGTTTTCTGGGGGGAGCCCCTTCGGCTCCCCAGAGCTAACCACCCACAGAAAAAGTATAATAGGGACTTACTCAGGAGGTGGTCGCTGCTCACTCCTCAACTCGAAGTCAAGACAACTGGCTGCAATCGCTGACCCAAAGCGACACAGGAAAGACTGGGCCCCAGAACGTTCACGAGGTAATGGACAGCCAGGACCCTGTTCGACCGCCAAAATCCCCACACCCAAATGTCAGCCCAGGACATGTTGCCAAAGACAGCAGCAAGAGCAGGGAACTTACGAATGTCATGGGCACAGGGATAAACCGCAGGCTTGGCTAGCCTTAATAACTCGGTGGACGACCTAGGAGACTTGCACCCGCGAACAGGGAAGAAGGGAATCCGGATCAACCTAAAGCGCGTCCCTGGAAACAGAACCCGTGGGGTGCAAATAACGGCAAAGAGCTGCAAAACGGACACAAAAAATGATGCACCCCCGGCTTAACCAACCACATCAACAACTCATGGACCCCTACGGAAAGCAGCAGTCTCATTCTTAGCCAGAAAAGAATGAGATGCTGCAGACGGACAAAACCATCACGAAGACCAAAAGAGCAGAAACCCCTGCGCCTGAGGAGAGCATGAAGCTCCCAACTCGACCCCCAGAGGCCGATGCCAACAGAAAAAAAAGATCCTTCGAGAAAAAATCCTGAACCAAGGGGGCCACAACAAACTGAGGAGAAGAAAGAAAAGAGAGCTCTCTGTCCAAGGACCAGGACGGCTCAGGTGTCGCATGAGTAGGCCGGAGGTGAAACAATGCACGAGACAGCTTGCGAAACGACGCAGAAGTAACATCAATACCGAAAGCAAGCTAAAGAAGCTCCGCTAGCGCCGCACGAAACAAGGCAAGTGTTAGGCATAAGGTGATGGTCATGGAACAACCGAGAGAGAAAGGACAACTTCACCCTAACAGAAAGCGAAGTACTGTACAACGACAAAGACGCAAGAAGAAATGGAAGGACCGCCAGGAAACTTCATACTGCTGGCGAGACGAAGCCCGCAGGAGACAGTAACAAGGAAGCCACCTGATCACCATAGAGATGATGAAGAACTTGAGTCAAAAATACCACATGCGATGACTCGAGAAGATCGAACCAGCCACGTGACGTTCCGGTCTGATCTGCTGGAAGAGGCGGAACCACAGGAAAACATCCAGGTTCGGACACCAAGCAAGCAGAGCTTGAACCTGGGAGGGAACCAGATGGGACTTCCTCCAGTTCACCAAGAACCCGAACCCGGCGAGCTGGGAAAGAACCAAATCCCTGGCTAGAAGACAACTGGACCGGCTGGATGCCCAAACCAGCTAGTCTTCACGACAACCTGTGTAAGGCGTGTAAACACTCGTGGTGCCAGGTTCAACCCGAATGGGAGACAACGAAAGCGGCAACCTTCACGTCCCACAACAAACCCGAGCCAATCCCTGAACCCTGGATGAATCGGGACATGCCAATAAGCGTCCCGGAGGTCCAGGGACACCATCCAAGCGCTCGGTTTCCAACAGGAGCCGAACCTGGGACAGAGTAGTCATCTGAAAGGAGGGGCAGTGAACCCAGAGGTTGAGACGGGACAAGTCCAGAATGAACCACAAGTCCGCACAGTCCCATTTCGGTACTGGAAACAGACGGGAAACCCATCTGAGGGACGTCATCATTTCGACCACGCCCAAACAAACCAACTCCAAGATGACTTGACAGAGCGCAGGGGAAGAGGCCTGCCCCACCAGTCCCAAACCCCCTGAAGGAGGAGGGGTCACCCAACGTCACCGCAGGCCGAGAGAAACGACCCGAAACGCCCACAAATCGTGGGACCAAGCGTGAGTGAACAGCACAAGCCTCCCCATCATCGCCCCGTCAATGGGGTGAACTGTGAAAGGGATGGTGCCCCCTTATGAGACCCAGAACCTCGCATAGAGCCACCACCGCGCCGACCAGACGAAGACGGGACCGAAGGCAGAGCCGAACCCGGCACCTGTGGCCTACAACGACGAGAGGAACCACGAGCCCTGGCACGACCCCTCTGGGAAGGTACCCCTCCACCCCCCTACGGGACCCCCATAGAACCAACAAGTCAGACATAGGCCGACAAGTAGCCGAAGCAGCCTGAATATACTGCGCCACGGGAGAATCCTTAAAAAGCAGAGGACAAAAAGGGGAAAACATCCTAAGAGCCAGGGCCCAGGCCGATTCCAGGGAGGAGGCAAGCCCCACGACATGCGAGCCGGGAAGCATAAAACAGGGCAACCGCAATCCGGCGGATCGGTGCAAACAGCTTCAGCAAAGCAGCCGACGAGCGGGCCACCAAGCCCAAGGCACCGGACCTAGGGACGGCCCCGTGCATCCCTACATCCTCCTCAAGCCAGTCCAAAGACAGCTCCAGGAGGGAAAAGAAACGCAAGGCCGAAGCCAAAATAACACGGGCGCGCATGTCCTCAGCAACCTGCACAGTCATGAGGCAGGGAACCTGCACATGGAGCTGCATCACACCCACATCCCGGGTAAGGGCAGGGGCAAACAAGCACTCATTGAGGCGCTCCAGGTCGCCCCTCCATGAAAACCTGAACCATCATCGCAGCCTCGCGCCACTCAAGTGTGCGGGTACGGCAGAAAGAATGCCAAGCCTTCAAAGCAAAGACAGGACAGTCCGCCAGCCAGGACGACTCTGGAACCTCGTAACGGACCCAGAAAGGGAACAAAGTCCCAAACCTGAAAAAAGACGGATCTATCACCGAGGCATAGTCCAGGTCACGCAGGAGGTAAGCCGCAAGGGCTGCCCGCACCACAAGGCTGTATGCGAGTAGCCGAAAACCCCTGGAAGGACGAAACCGGCGCACCCGGAGGGGACACGGAACCGAACCCAGGGAGGGGCCAGACACCAAATCCAATTCGTATGCAGGGGGGGGGGAAGAGAACCCCACTCCTTGTAACAATAAGCCCCGCTCAGAGGGGCAGAAAAACCCAGGCAAGGATCTAGCAGAGCCCAAGGGCCCCCCAAGTCAGCCCCTCCCCCGCCCCGGGATCCTCCTCCGATGGACCCAGGGCTGAGTCATCTCCCAAGGCACTGGCCTCAAAAGACAAGGCCGGCACTGCTGTGTAAGCCGAATGGAAGGGGGCCCACTGGTCAGACCCGGTGACTTCGGCAGGGCGACTAGACTCGAATCCTCCGTTGCCACACCAGAAGGGGCATCCCCCGAGGCTGCCCGAGCCTCAAGACCATCTAAACCCTGCTCCGGCTCTGAAACCCTCAGATGCTTCAGGGCCGGAAGCAGGGGGGAAGGGAACCAGAACGAACCACAGGAGGGGAAGGACAAGGGGGGGGTGGACTGAACCAAGGTCGACGCGACCCCCACGCCCAAGTCCGGGTCCCTATAAGCAAAACGGGGCAGCCTTGGTGCATCCAGGTGAGCAACCAACCGAGCTCGTTGCAAGAACCTAAAACGTGCATGCAACATCTATGCTGCCTGTACCCGTATAAGATCATCACTAGACTGGGTAAATTGAGTCACTAGCAAGCAGCAGAACTCACAGGACTCAGGGTCAAAAGTGCCACCGACCCAACAGGCAGCGTTACGGAGGGAAAAACAGTGAGGGTCAACCTGAGACAAGTGAACCTAACAACCCTCAAACTCGCACGACGCGAGGGGGGACTCTCCGGGGTCACATCCCTCGTACCCACGCGACCCCGAGGGGATTCCCAGGGCCCTGAGCGCTTAACGAGACTCACGCACAGGTAACCCCAGGCAGGGTATTGCTAACTGGCGCTCAAAACTACCAAGCAAACTCACTAATGCTGAACTCCAGGGACGTGCACACTCACGGGGACCTAGCAGGGGGTACCACCAGAGAAGAACCGTAATAGGTCAAGCACAAGTGGGCAATAAGCAGGGCAGATTCCCCACAAGGCAAAACCAAAAAGTAAAAGAAAACCCCGCAAGAGGACAGCATACCCTTGAGGAACAGTGCCGGTCGCTATAATTGGTGAAAACAAGCTGCACAGCACCCTGCATCCCGTACCAGTGCAAACTGCCCCTTACCCTAAGGTAAACAAGGGGAGACAAAACACCCAAGTACCCAAAGGACGGCCGAAAAACCGAGCAGTAAAACGGCCCAGTAGAGGCAGGACCAAGGAACTTGTGGAAGATAGCCCCAAGCCCCAAGGGCAGTACTTACAGGGCACCTACGGAAGGGAACCCTAGGCACATGCAGCCCGAGTACTGAAGAATAACTCCTGGCTCTCGCACCCCTAGAAGACAGCCACTACACTCAAAGCACAGTGCTGAAACTATCACTGGAGCCAGAGCACACGAACGGAGCCTCTAGCAGCACCCTAAGAACTGATGGGGGAATAGCTGGCATGGGAGGTCTGGGGCTCCCCCTACCCCCTCCTGGGGAGCGGGGAGCTGCGCAGACAGCGGTGCGGCAACGTGTGATGTCATGCTCATTTGCCAACCCGTCCTCGCAAATTTCATAAGTCAATATTGACTTATTAAATATGTGCATAGGTGACATACTTACATAATAGTTTCCCTTGAAAAGTTTCATAGAAAACACCGACCTTACCTAACCTTGTTAGTATGTTAAGATAAGCATCTTATTGCTTCGTAATTACAATTACTGTAATTTACTACCGGTTTACGGTGCGGCACTCTTTACTATTTACGGTACTGCTCTTTACTACCATCATGAACTAACAGCTTAAAAGTAATTAGAACTAGAGACTGCTGTGGGGAGTATATCTTCGCCAGTTTCAGAGTAAAGGGTACCGAGTCTATCCTGTCTGTGGGAGCAGTCTATAGGATTCCTAACACTGATGTGCCCGAATTCAATTCAAACCTTAGAAATCTAATACTCGATAACAGCCTTAACAAAAACCATCTAATTATCGCAGGGGACTTTAATATTGACCTCTGCGAGCCTGAGCACCCTACTACTGTTAGCTTCCTCAACTGTATGAATTCCTGCTTCCTCATACCCTTAATCACTAGACCTACCAGAATCACTGATAGTACTGCCACGACTCTAGATCACATCTGGACCAACATAACCTCTCCGCTTACTTCAGGTATAATCACCGACAGTACTACAGACCATTACCCCACATTTCTCTTAACTAACATTAACAACCACCTCTAGAGTCAAGGAGATAAGTTTAGGCTGCACAATGAATCTGCTATAGGCAATTTTATAACTGCTGCTGATAATGTCAACTGGGAATCAGAGTTAGGTAACATAGGGGACATCAACCTAGCAGTACAATCTTTTCTTCAAAAAACTCTAAGCCTTTATAACACCCACTGTCCTATGCTTACAAAACAAGTCACTACCAAAAGGCTTAACAATCCCTGGCTTACAAAGGGAATACTTAAATCCATTAATAAAAAACATGACCTTGAGAAGAAGTATAGGCTAGGAACCGTCTCTAAAGAATTCTCAAAGAATTACTCTTTACTGCTATCTAAGATAATTAGACGAGCCAAAACTAAATACTACGAAGATAAATTTACCCAAATAAAGAGCAACATTAAAAAACTTGGAGCACAATTTCACAAATCTTGGGATCAAAGAAGATTTTAAACAACAAGCCAACACTCCTGTCAAATAACGATGGTCAGCTTTCAGCATCTGATTCTGCTATTGAGTTCAATAGGTTCTTCTCTTCCATTGGGTCATCCCTTGCAAATGATATTCCTTCTTCCAGTACTGAGGTTAAGGACTACCT